>JAAOMT010000294.1:157174-198595 GCA_016748015.1 Geosiphon pyriformis | reverse complement strand
GACCTGAACAGTGAAACACTTGCTACCTACTTCCAAGAACTTAATTTTAATATTATTAAGTATTGTGAAAAAAAATACCCAGTACAGTCTAAATACTCTTTTGACTTTGAATCAGAGACAGAAACAAGCAATAAAGGCAAACAAAGATTAAAGCAATACTCAAGAACCACTCCAAACACTCCAACACTACAAAAGACAACTGCCAAACACTTGCAAACACCTGAACAAGGAACCAGTGTCAAATTACTACTTTCTATTACACTATTTCCAATTTTACTTGTTCAACCACAAACACCAAGTTCACTACTTAGCTGTTTCTCCAGACCAGAAAATTTTCAGTCACTTAGAAATCCTACTCAACAGCAGGAACCAATATCAACAAGTGCTAATATCATTGATTATTTACAGAAAAACGAAAGTAATTACTCAGAAAGCTTGGAAAGTAAGGAAACTGAATCAGAACCAAAAAAAATTCCAAAAAACAAAGAAGAAATGGCAACTGCTTACATTGCAAAAATCCCAGAATTCACTGGTGAAGACAATGATATCAGTCCCCAAGAATGGCTTGACAAAGTTCAAAAAGCAGGAGATACAAATGGTTGGATTGCAGCAAGAATGCTCAAAGCAATTCTCTACTTTCTCTAAAGAACAACAGGAGAATGGTTTGAAAATTTAGAAGAACCATTTGAAAACTGGCAAGCATTCAAAGATGCTTTCCTACAACAATTCACTGACAACAATACCTCTATCACTCTCAGAAACTGCTTTCGCAATATCAAACAAGAAAAATCTGAATCTGTTATAACCTATCTTGGAAGATTTAACAAACTTCTCAGATGAATCCAACAATTGGAAACCAATGACTACTATTCTGATGCTCAAATTCTGAATTAGTTTATAGCAGGGTTAAAAGACAAACTGATTAAGAAAGTCTGTCCATATGCTCCAGCAGACTTAGCAACTGCTATTAGACAGGCAAAGAGCTATGAAATGGCAATGAAAGAAGCAAATCACACCAAGCTTGTAAATCTTGCAATTGGAGAAACCAGCTCAGCAGCTGAAAAGAAGATAGACCAACTCACAAAAAAAGTTGAAAGCTACTTCACAAACCAACAACAACAGCCACAACAACCACAAAGATATCAACCCCCACAATGACACAACCAAAACAATTTTGAATCATCATCCAACAACCAATCTCAAAATTGTCATTATTGTGGAATTCCAAGACACTGGAAACGAGATTGTAGGAAATTACAAAAAGACCAACAAAACAGGAGTAATCAACGTTACTCTTTTACCACAACAATTCTATTACCAATCTTCACCACCAACTTATTATTCACCAAGGCCACAAAATCAAAACAGTTACTATCCACCAGCTCCACAATCAATGCAGCAACAATATCAGCAACTTTTACCAATTCAGCCATATCAGACACCACCCACTCAACAATATTAAGTACCAGCAAGAAGATTGGTTCAACATAACCAATTCACACCCCAAAATCAATTGCAGAATAACCACAACAGAATCAATCCAAATAACCAGTTGGTTCCCCAAAATTCGGGCCAGCAAAAACCCAATCACTATCACACTCAACCCAGTTATCTTACAATACCAGAGGAATCGGATTTTCAACAAACTGCACTTTCTGAAAGTGAAATTGCAGCACCAAGATTGAACTCTTCCAACCACACCATTTTCTCAGCTCAAATTGCCCAAAATGCTAATCTGTCAGATATATTTCCATTTGAATTTGAGGCAAATGAATCACCATTTCTGCTTAGTAATACAGCAGTCAATGAACAGAAAGCAATTACTGCCATGTACACAGAAGCTACAGTGGAAGGAAAATTCATTCGGTTAATCTTAGATAGTAGATCAGCTGGAAGTATCATCACTTACCAGCTGATGCAACAACTCAAACGAAATGTAAACAGACCAGCTCAAACAGTTATTGTCACAGCTGATGGTATGAAGAAGACTCCAGTAGGAGAAATTAATGATTTCCCTTTTTCAATTGATGAAATCACTATTCTAGTTAAAGTTCTTGTTATAGATGCACCCCAATACCAAGCTCTAGTCAGAAATGATTGGCTTCTCAAGGCCAATGCAAACCTGAACTGAGAAACTCAAGAACTTAAAATCTCATACCAAGGACAATATACCATAGTACCTGCAATCTGTAGTACTTTTAACAAACGATCAGAAAAAGCTCCAGTATTTGAATTTGAAGAGGAGAAAGAAATGCCACTTATTGAAACCTACATGGCTCTTGGATCAACATCCAATTGGGCTGAAGAAACTGAACAAGAGATTTTCGAAGAATCAAGGGGATGGAAGAAAGTTAGATATTCTATACCAGAACCACAGAAACAACCACTCTATATTCCACTCAAATGCAAAGATTGCAACAAAAAACTTTCATCAATGGGAGCATGTATTTCTTCAGAAGAGGAATATGAAACTCATACCTGTTACTTTTACAAAGCATGCCATAGAGAACGATTTGGATCTCCAAAAAGAAGTGGAAAATGAGACAACACACCTTGTCTTACATGTGGAGAAATACTACCAGAAGAATGCAATTGGATTGATGTAGCAATGAGAGGAGGAGTATGTGATCAAACCTGTCAATATGCTCTATCAATTTCGAAAAAAGTCAGAAGAGGAACACCATTTGATGCAGCATATAACAGTGCTCTCAATAAACTTTACCACTACCCTCATGATACTGAAATGATTTTTGACCTAGCAATGACATTAATCAATGGAGCCATTCAAGAAGATGTCTGCCAAATGAAAGAAGCTGAATATATTGAGTACACTATGGAATTAGCTGGATTTGATTATGAAGATAAAGTAGAAACCTACCACCAAATTGCAAGCCACACATATCCGACCAAAGAAGCTCAAATTCAATAATTAGAGCAAATGAACATTTAATTGTGTGAAGAATGTGTTATGCCTTGTGATAACCAATGATGTTTAGAATGTTATGCTCTTAGCATTCCTCTGCCAGATAAGAATGATGAAAATGAAATCGAATTTGGAGTATCTGAACAAGTAGAAGAACTACCAACCACCTCCATCTATCTTCTTGAAAAGCAACCATCTTTACAACTTAAATATTTTGACAACCATGGCCAAAGAATCAGACTAGAAAAAGCACACGAAATTGATGCTGGATATGACTTGAGATACCCAGGAAAAGATACTTTGATTCTCCAACCAAAGTCCTTGACAAAAATCAATCTAAAAATTGCTCTTGAAATTCTACCAGGAGCAATGGTTCAAATTGTCTTCAGATCATTATTGGCAAGCAAAGGAATCAATATTAGAGGAGGAGTTATAGATGCAGAATACACTGGAGACATTACCATCATGTTACAGAATGAGACAGACAAACCATTCAAAATTGAACATGCTGAAAAAATTGCTCAAGCAATTTACTTACCCTTAATCAACATTTCGGGTTTACAATCAGTAAACAACAGAGAACAATTGGGAAAAAGTAAAAGAGGAACTCAAGGTTTTGGTTCAACTGGACGATTTACAGTTCCAGTAAACATAGTTCTTAATACACAAAATAAATCTCACCAGATTCTTCAACTTTCTCAGCCAATTACCATTTCATTTTTTGGAGAACATCACGAAATTTACACTTGCTCAAAACTCACTACTACCCAACAAATCTTTGAATCCAATGAACAAATCTGTTTGAAGCATGAAATATCAATTCCAAATGTTTATATTCCCAAAGGAATGAAAAAATTTTGAGTTACATTCTACAACCCCAATAATTACCCTATTGTTTTATTAAACAAATTAGAAATTGGAATCATACACAGCAATATCTTTTAAGATGAAAACCCTCAAATTGTCTCTAATTTCATCGAAATTATAAAGCACACTCTACTCCCAAATCCAAATATCATTCCCACTACTGAAAACTACCACTTGTTGGAAGAAAAACTCTCTCGAATCAATATGGGTCCCTTAGAACCTCAACAACAAAGACAATTGAAACAATTGATAGCTGAATTTGCAAATATATTTGCAAAAGACAACAATGACTTGGGAAAAACAGACATTGTTCAACATCAGATTCATACAGGAAATGCTCTACCAAAACATCAACAAGCTTATCGAGTGCCACCTGCCAGCCACCAATTTATCAGAGAAGAGGTCCAAAGAATGCTCAATAACGAATTGATTCAACCATCAAGAAGTCTTTGGGCCTCACCAGTAGTTTTAGTTAAAAAGAAAAACGGAAAAATTAGATTCTGTGTTGATTATAGACAACTGAATAGTGTTACAATTAGAGATGCCTACTCTCTTCCAAGAATTGATGACATGCTAGATGCTCTGGGAAAAGCCAAGTTCTTTTCAACTTTAGACCTGGAAAGTGGATACTAGCAAGTCGAAATGGACCCAAAAGATAGACCCAAAACAGCATTCACCATTCAATGAGGAAATTATGAGTTTAATGTTATGCCTTTTGGACTCTGCAATGCACCAGCAACATTTCAGCAGCTCATGAATGTTGTCTATGAAGGGCTCTTGTGGCAATCAGTAGTTGTTTATCTTGATGATACTGATGTATACTTACCAAGCTTTGAAGCCCATTTCATTCACCTACAAGAAGTTTTTCAATGATTACAGAAAGCAGGATTAAAGTTAAATATTGAGAAATATCACTTTGGAAAAACAAGTTTAATCTTTCTTGGACACATAGTTAGTAAAGATGGAATCAAACCAAATCCAGGAACAATCAATGCTGTCAAAAACTTTTAAATCCCCAGAAATACTACAGAACTAAGAAGATTTGTGGGATTAGCCTCTTACTATCGAAAATTCATAAAAAAATTCTCAGAAATTGCCAAACCACTCAATTATCTTATCAACAAAAACATACCATACAAATAGACTGAAGAACAACAAAAAGCTTTTGAAATTCTCAAAACAAAATTGACAACAGCCCCAGTTCTTGCTTATCCAGACTTCAACAAACGATTCCAATTAGCCACTGATGCCTCATACATAGCATTTGGTGCCATTTTATCACAATTGGATGAAAATGGCCAAGAACAAGTTATTGCCTATGCCAGCAGAACACTCAAGCCAACAGAACTCAAATATGGCTCAACTGAATTAGAAGCTGCTGCAGTTATTTGGGCTCTTAAACATTTTCAACAATATCTGAAAAATGGAAAAGAATTTGACATAATAACGGACAACATTGGCCTCAAATAGCTCAATAAAAAAAAAACTGAACAAAGTGCCAAACAGTCTCGATGGAATAACTTCCTAGCAGACTACAGATATATTGTACACCACAAACCAGGAAAACTACATACCAATGTTGATAGCCTCTCAAGAATGAGACAAGATTAATACCAACAACAATTCCACTACAACTTACCAACTTACCAACAAAATAACCAAACAAGAATGGATCCCAGAAACTACAGCAATCTTAAAAATTATTTGGAGATCCTTACCATGCCAGAAAACTGGTCTCCAAGTGAAAACACCACTTACAACACCAATCAAAACAATATTTCATACATCAGAACAAAATTTATTATAAAAATTACAGAAAACCAAACCAGCCACTCATATTAGTACAAGAGAATAAAAAAGAAACAATTTTATACAACATGCACACAGATCTGTCTTCAGCACACTTGGGAAAAGAGGGAACAATTCAAAGAACCCTTGAACATTATTTTTGGCCTCACATGCAAAAAGACATTCAACAATATGTAGAATCTTGTAATAACTGCCAAAGAAAAGGAGGAACTCACCCCACAGAACCTTTAAATCCAATTAAAATTGGACAACCTTTTGACAGAGTTGGAATTGATTTAATCGGACCATTATCTATCACAACCCAAGGAAATTGCTATATTGCAGTAGCAGTAGATTATCTTACCAAATGGCCAGAAGCTAGAGCTATCCAAAGAGCAGATGCAAAATCAATAGCAAATTTCATCTATGAAGACATTATTTGTAGACATGAATGTTCAATTGAATTTTTATCTGATCAAGGAACACATTTTGTGAACAACTTGATACAAGAAATTTGTGAATGGTTCAATGTCAAAAGACCTTTATCATCACCTTATCACCCTTAAACAAATGGACTTGTAGAACATTTCAACAGAACATTGTGTGAATCTTTAGCCAAAGTCTCAACAGACTTTGAACAGAAATGGAATATCTTTATTCCATCAGTGTTACTAGCATACAGAACACTAAAACAAGATACTATGAAACACATATCATTTGATCTTACTTATGGAAGGACAGCAACATTACCAATTAATTTCACAGTGGAAACATATCCAGTGCAACCAATCAATGAAGAAAACTTTCAAGAGACACTCTAAAGAAGAGCCTACACTCTTCTTAGTACACTGGAAGAAAAAAGAAGAATAGCAGCAGCTCATATTGAACATTCCCAAGCTCAACAAAAAGAAAGACATGACAACAAATTACCATTTATTACCAACAAATTTAAAGTTGAAAATAAAGTTCTCTTACACAGAACTAAGGCTGAAAAACAATGGAGTGAGAAATTTGAAAACAAATGGGATGGACTATTTTATATTCATGAAATTCTAGGCAATGAATCATATAAGTTAAGACTTGATAACAAAATATTGGCAAAAGTTGCACATGGAGACAGACTGAAACACTATTATTCCAGAAACAATCCTGAACCATTAATTCCACAAATTGGTACACATTCCCTTTTAATTAATCCTGAAGATATTCCCCGAAATTTAGAACCAATAATTATAATAGAACAACAACCAAACTTGAACACTTAAATTTTACAATAATTTTCTACTAAAAACACAAAGACAAAAATAGTAAATAATTACAAAACACCCAAACACAAAAACAAATAAAAACCCCATATCAAAAAAAAATAAAATAAAATAAAATAAAATAAAAATAATTTTCTTTATTTTCTCTTTTTATAATTAATCAATTTTATCATGATTATTTCCCGAAATATTTAACAAATATTCCAAAAATTAATGTTAGCCTTGAAAACACTCCCTAACTTATCTATAACGATTAATGGAAGTCAAATTAAATACATTCAGAAAGAAACCACAGCTCCAGTAGCAAATCATTTACAGAACTATTACCCCTATAGAAGAGAAACAAAAAGTCACTCTGAGAATAGATTACCAAGACTTTTGAAGCAGGCACTAGAAGAAAATCTGCTAATTGCCCCTATTGACATTCCACCAAATGCTACAATGCAACAAAAACTACTACTACTTCTTAATGAACAGAACAATGAACACACCTCTATCTATAAATACTTTTAAATTGGAAAAACACTTTATGAACAAAAACTGGAACTTGAAGCAACAAATCTCACTCCTGAAGTTATATAAAAACAAATCTACAATGAATTCAAAACAGCAGCTGGATCAACAAACACTCGCTACAAACTTAGAGCAGCTTTTAGACTCTATGATTTGTTTAATACTTGTGAAAATGTTCTACAAAATCCAATACTGCAATCAATGAAAGTCCAATACATTGGCAAACTCACAGAACTGAAATTTCAACAATTTTCAGACCAGATTACTTCAATCATTTTAGATCACTATCTCAATATTACAGATAGTGCTTGGACTTTGATGGAGCTCAGTTTTGAGGAGGAGATTATGTTACCAGTAGAATTTTAGTTATTAATTAGCATAAAATTACTCTTATAATTCCTATAATTCATTAGTATATTAATATCATTTTAAATTATCATTTATTATTTAATCAATTATCACATATCACGATTCAATTAAAATAATCTAATTAGTATAACAGAAAGTAAGATAATCAAATTACACAATACTCTGAACTTTGTAACATTCAAAAATTTGCTGAAATTTACAGAAATTCGCTGAAATTTATAAGAAATTTGCCGAAATTTACAGAAATTTACCGAAATTATGAATAGTTCACCCAAATTAATCAATAGTTCAGTGAAATAACTTGTAGTTCATCAAAATATATCTTTAGTTTGCCGGAATTTGGGCAAAGAGAAAAAAAGTGCAAGTTTATAAACTAGTACTACAACAAGTTGTATAAAAGAAGAGCTTTTCTCTTCTGAAAAATGTATTTTACTTTAGATTTATTACTTAGAACCAATTTTACACACACAAAAAGAAATAAATACCAAATAATTTGAAAAACCAAATTCTTTAATTATTGCCCTTAGAAAATCCCCAAAAACCAACTAACATTTCGAAATTGATTAGCTACCAATTTCAGTAAACTGTTAGTGACTCCAGGTCTGGATAGAAAACGTTTCTCTTGACAAAAATTCTATTTCTTTTACATTTCTTTTATTTTCTTTTATTTTTCTTACTATAATCATTAGGGTAGCCTACAAACAAGATTCCTGTAGAAGAGTTGACTTTTACAGCAAAGTAACTACACATTTTTAGTGAGCTTCCAAACGAGCAATTCCTGGGAAAGAGTTGACATTTACTACAATATAACTACATAAAGTAACTGGCAAGGAATTGGCCATTCCACTTATAAGTCCAGCAGTTCAAATTATAGGAGATAATTTGAAGATAAATTCAGTTATTGGAGGTTCAACTACTTCCTGAAAATGTGAATTCACAGCAAATCAACATTACCAACATTTAAGAAAAGAGACCAAAAACCTCTAGTAACATTGTGTATAATGTTCAATTTTCTTATTAATCTCAGTAATAATGGATGCAAAGTTATAATTTGTTGGTAAGCTGGTGTTTTGAATTAATTCATAGTAAAAAGTTTCTCTCACTGATTTAGTGTTTACTGGTGTTCTTAACAAATAGGCAATTCTTTTATTGATGTAGAAATTGAAGTCTGATTCTGCTGATATCTGATTGTGGTTCAATCTCAAGTGTTGACAGTAGTGTTGAAATAAGAATTTTGCGAATCTTAAATAGTTTGCTCCTATACTTTCTGATTCTACCACTGTTAATTTATTTGTTGGTACTGGTTCTCTGTAGGATTATATCTCATAGGGAGCACCAAATGTTACAGGTGATTATTTGGGTATTGGAATAAATAACAAACCCATAACTTGGTGCTCAAGGTGGTTGTTGATGATGGAAATCTGAAGGTGTGTTTATTTGAAGGTTTTGGTTGAGTTCTTTATATAATAGACAGAGATTCAGTAGTAATAGTTTTATCTGTAGCTTCCTGAAACCGCAGTTTCATCAATTTTTTTCTTAGCATAATGGCTGGTGTTTTTCCTGGTAAGCTAACTTCAATTGAGTGTCCTACTCTTATTTCTGGGTTTTTTACCAGTGCTATATTCTGATGTCAGTACCCTGTGCATTAATCCTCAATAGAGTTAGTAATAACAACAATTAAGACAAGAAAATAAAAAAAATAACATAAAGAAATAAGCCAAGACAATGAACAAGTTAGTATCCTATCAATAGCTGTGATTAAGAGCTATTGGTCCAGTGTGGTTAAGTATCAATAACTATCAACATAAAGTGTTGATAATAGAGAATGAATTGAAATAGTGAATAATTATTTATTGATAATTTGTGATGTGGAAAGTTGTGTAAAGTAAATCTAAACAGAATGGTTTCTAACCTAAGAATTCTGTTCTTTCTACTTCTAACGCTACTGCTATATATACATAATTGATGTTCTACAAGATCACTCACATTTTTGAGTGATGTGCTATGATTTCTTGAGCAATGCTCACATTGCTAAGCAATGTGCTCTCATTTTCTAACATTACTTCACATTGCTGAATGATGTGCCATGTTTTTTGACATTGCTCCACATTGCTAAGCAATGTGCTATGATTTCTGATATTGCTCTACATTGCTAAGCAATATGCTGTGATTTTTAATATTGTTTCACATGTGCTCACGTGCTAACTACTATTCTCCTATTGGTCTACTATTTTTCTCTATCTGTTTTCTTTTTATGAGTAACACCATGAACTATCTTACAAAATGGCCAGAAGCAAAAGCCATTCAAAGAGCAGATGCAGAATCTATTACTGAATTTGTATATTAAGACTTGATCTGTTGACATAAATGTCCAAAAGAACTACTATCTGATCAAGGAACTCACTTTGTGAATAGAACATTGACAGAATTAAGTCAAAGATTTGAGATAAAAAGACCATTATCATTACCATACTATTCACAAACAAATGGGTTAGTTGAAAGATTTAACAGAACATTGTATAAAACAATCGCCAAGATTAGTCAAAAAAACCAGAATGAATGGGATTTGTTTATATCATCAGTATTATTTGCTTATCAAACAATAAAACAAGACACTACACAAGCAACATTATTTGAATTAATATATGATAGAATAGCAACATTACCAGTTGAGATAGAAATCAACACTTATCCAACAGAACCAATAACTGAAGACAATTTTTAAGAAACATTGCTAAAAAAAACATATAACTTGATGGAAACACTAGAAAACAAGTGGTGTTACTCATAAAAAGAAAACAGATATAGAAAAATAATAGACCAATAAGAGAGTAGTAGTAAACACATAAGCACATTGCTCAGCAATATGGAGCGATGTCAAAAAAATATAGTACATTGCTCAACAATGTAAGCATTGCTTAAGAAATTATAGCACATTGCTCGAAAATGTGAGCAATCTCATAGAACCCAAATTATGTATATATAATGGTAGTGTTAGAAGTAGAAAAGACAGAATCCTTCAGTTAGAGACCTCCTAGTTTAGAGTTCATTTAAGCAACCTTCCAATTCACAAAAATATCAATAAATAATTATTCACTATTTCAATCCACTCTCCACTATCAACACTCCATGTTGATAGTAATTAATACTTAACCATACTAGAACAATAGCTCTTGATTATGGCTATTGATAGAATATTAACTTGCAATTGCTTTTGTTTATTCTTTATTTTCTTTTATTTTTTTTTATTTCTTTTGTTATTTTTTTGGTTTTGTTAAATTGATTAAAAATTAAGTGCTGAGTTACAGACATCATAGGGAATAGTAAAAGACCCATAAAACAAGGATAGAACACTCATAGATTTAAGAATAGCTTACCAGGAGGATTACTAGCCATTATGCTAAAAAAAAAATTTGATGAAACTGTGGTTTTGGGAAGCTACAGATAAAAACATCAATTATATTTCTGTCCATTATACAAAAAACTCCACAACAAAATCTTCAAATAAACCACATCTTCAGATATTAACATCAGAATACTAACCAAGCACTAAGTTATGGATTTGTTATTTGTTTTGAGACTCCAAATAATCATCTGTAACATTTGGTGCTTTCTGTGAAGTATAATTCTATAAAGAACCAGCACCAACAGCAATCATCCAAAAGTGGCAGAATCAGAAAACATAGAAGCAAACCATTTAGGATTCACCAAATTCTTGTTTCAACAGTACAGCCAACAATTAGGACTAAACAATAACCACTTTCCAGTAGAATTTGCCTTTAACTTCTACGTTAATGATAAAATTACAGACTGCTTAGGAGGAACAGTTAACATTGAATCCACAAGAGAAAATTTCTATACAAAATTATTTCAACATACCAGTTTACCAAGAAACTACAATTTCGCACCAATTATTAGGGAAATTAATCAAACCATTGAAAGATATACACAACAACAATTCCCTATTACTTATGCAGACAAAGGCAAAAGAAGACTGCAAACACCAGTAGTAACACTAAAACAAATACAACCACCTACTTAAAAGAAAACCAGAGTTGAATTACCAACAAACCTGTCATACCACTATATACCTAAAAGCGCTATCAACATTTCATCAACAGACGCATTTACATTACATACAACATCAATATTTGGATGACTACCATTTCAAAGTAAACAAAAGAAAGCAGAATTACTAGAAACCTATGGCAATTATTTTAAAGGATTTAAATCATGATTGCCAACACCATTAGGATTCTGATCATTGCTACCTCAACCAGATTTTGGAAATACGAGTTCTTAGGAGATAATGGAATCAGAAGAAAAAGAAAAAGAAGAATTTGAAGATTAAGAATTTACTTACCAGAACTTGATTACTGAAAACCCAGAAATTGAAACTTTGAATTTTCAAACACAGCACAATCAGGACAATTAAAACCCTAAAACAATTAATCAGCAAAACTTATCTTCAGTAATTGTCATCAATCAACCACCAATTGAACCAATTATTGAACCAATTCAACAGTAGCCACTTCAACCACCCCAACAACTACAACAGCCACTTACATCGCCACAACAACAACTTCAACAACCACCACAACAACAAATCATAATGCCAATGGCATATGCTCTTATTGTCAAACTTGAAAAATACACCAGTGAAAAAGATGATGCCCAAGCATGGCTAAATGATATAGAGAAAGCCATCGCAGTCAATGGCTGGAATGATGCCAGAGCCATGCAGGCCATTCCATATTTTCTCTAAAATACTGCCAATTTATGGTATTAAAGCTTGGTTAACAAACTCCAAGATTTCAATATATTCAAGCTTGCATTCTTACAGTACTTTAGCAATAATAATAGTATTAATTGGCTAGCAAACACTTTCACCACTATCAAACAAGGGGAAAATGAAGCAGTCACTACTTACCTAAGATGCTTCCATAAGAATTTGCACCAAATTCAAGCAATTTAGACTGACTATTTTACAGCACCACAAATCCTAAACCAATTTATTAGAGGTCTGCATAGCAGCATCCTCTAACGCATATGCCCAATACATCCAACAGACTTTCAAGCTGCAGTTACCAACACCAGAGATTTTGAAGCAGCTGAACTTGAAGCTAACTATGTCCAAGCTGTAAATCTAGTAATGAATAGATTATCTGAATTGGATTCCAAATTGAAACAATTTAGTGATTCCATTAACCAAAAGCTTGAAGAGTACTTAGCTGACAATCATGCAATTTATTAACCACCTCAATGATACAATAATTTAGGAATCACAAATTACCCATAAAATCAGTTGTGTTCCTCATCATCATCCAATCAATTATGGCAGCAAGAGATGCATATCTGCTACTACTGTGGTAAACAAGGACATTTGAGAATCAATTGTCGGTTAAGAATAGAAAACCAACAATCGGAAAATCAATATTGAAAACCCAATTACAGGTTTTTAACTTTGAGTTATTAATTAAATACAGAAATATATTAACCAAATTACATACCTATGATGCAGCCACAAATTTATCAGCCAACAGCATCTGTCATTTATCACCTGCACTCCCAACCCATTTATCAGCTGCAGCCTTAGGTAATTTATTAGCCCCAACAAATTCAAACACTGCTATAGAACTTACCTCAAAACAGAACTTAAAGGCCAAGACTGATATAGCAAAGCTGGAGATTGTCAATGTTGGTCCATTAACCAATCTCCAGTTTCACAGCACAACTATCAGGATCTTGACAATAGAATTTGGGCACCAGGTACACCCAAAACCTGAATTCTCAGAACTATTTAAGTCTCTTGATAACCCTAGAAGATGCCACATCCAATCATCCAGAACCCAACCAGAAACAGCCACTTATCAGCAATATCCCACCAGCAACTATCTCCAATAATAAGTTCTTAACAGCTATTTTTCCATTTGAATTCAAGGAAACCACACCAGTTCTATTATTCAGTAGGACTGCCCTTGACATCAAACTGATTACTATCATGTACACTGATGTGAAGATTGATGGTTATGCTATTAAACTGATACTAGACAGCAAATCAGCTGGCAGCATTATCACAAGACAATTCATGGACCAATTAGGTCACCAAATTGATTGTGCTGCTAGCCCCAGGATCATAACCACTGATGGAGCAACTAAAACTCCCATTGATGAGATTAATGACTTCTCCATTGAAGTCAATGGCATAATTGTACTAATCAAAGTACTAGTTATGAAAGCCACCCAATACCAAGCACTTGTTGGTAACAATTGACTGTATAAGATCAATGTAACACTTGATTGGAACACATAAGAGCTTCAACTTAGCCAGAATGGATGACACATACATGTACCTGCCATGTGTGGACACTTCAAGCCCACCACCACACCACCAGCCCCACTTATCAAATTTGAGAAAGAAGAGAAGAAACTTATCTGGGAAGTCTACCAAGTTTCTTGGGCCAACACAGAACACAATGAGCTGCTATCAGTACCTTTATGGAATGACAACAGCAAAGGAAAGCAGAAAAAAGAACTTACCTAAAGCACTGACCAAGACTGGGAAACCAACTATGATTCAGAAGAACTGACAACTTGGGAATGAGATGAGAAGGAGAAAGGGAAAGGAAAAGCGAAAGAAGTAAAGCCACTACCAACTGCCATTTACACCCCTTACACATATACACCAATACAACAATTGAGCTATTGTCGACCAAAGCTGATATGTGTCAATTGCAGCAAGAAATTGTCATCAATGGGCACATACTATGGCAACAATAAGGAATACCAAACAGCAACCAAATTTTACTGCCATGCATGCGTTATAAAATGCTTTGAATGACCAAAATGACAAGGAAAATGGGACAACAAACTTTGTTTAACTTGTGGAGAAATCTTACTCAATGAAGGAATATGGAATGACATTCCAGGATAAGGAAGGATGTGTGACACTTTGTGCCAATACATAATCTTCATCAGTGACTGGGTTAAAAAAGGGACACCAATAGAAGTCATCTGGAGAAGAGCTGTACAGTGATTAAACAGTTGTTCACACAATAATGACAAGTTATGGAGAATGGCAATAGCCAAGATAGAAGGAGCATCACCTGAAAAAATCAGAGAAATCAAAAACAACTCACCAGAACCCATAGAACTTGACTGGGACTCAGAACCAGTCATAAATTTTTTAGATCCAGAACAATTCTATGAACACTACCAGGAACTAGCACCCACAAGGGAAGAGCAAGAGCAATGCCTAAAACAGTTGAATACTCGATTATGTTAACATTGCTTAATTTCCTATGACTTCCAATATTGTAATGAGTGTAACCTCATTTACAATCCACCACCATGTATGATCTACACAATCCCAGAAAAAAATAAGCCAATGAGCAGCTGTGCATCAGAATCAGAATCAAATTTTAATTCCGATTCAAACTCTGACAATAATGATAATGAAAATAACAGTTCTAGCTCCATTCAAAATGGCAACAAAAATATCAACAATTCAAACTCTGATTTAAACCCTGAAATATACATTGCACTTTTTGATCTCTCCAAGGAGCAGGAACTCAAATGGTATAGTGACAATAATGAAGGCATTATGCCAGAATGTGTGCATGATATTAATACAGAGTTTAATTTGAGATATCTAGGGAAGGATGTCATTAAATTGGAACTATATTCATGTACATGTATTGATCTTAAGATAACATTGGAAATTCTAGCAACAACAATGGTTCAGTTAGCATCTAGAAGTAGCCTAGCAAAAAAGAAAATCAACATCAGAAAAGGAATAATTGATGCAAGATACATAAGAAATATTATTGCTATGCTACAAAATAATTCAGAAAAGGCATATATTATAGAGCCAAATGAAAAGATAGCACAGGCAACATTTCTATCTCTGGTGAAAATAGCTCAGTTAGTATCAGTGGGAAACAGGGAAAAATTAAGGATAACAGCAAAAGGAATACAAGGATTCAGATCAATAAGTAAAATAGATGTACCAGTTAATATAACAGAGGAAGAGGTTATTGACAAAGAAGAAATTATCTCAACTCATTAATCAATTTTCATTCTACCATATGACCAGTATATGTTAGCCATAAAAAGAGAAGTAAAGAATCAAGCTCAGTTGTTTAAAGCAGAAGCCACCATTTGCGAATCAAGAAAGATTGGACTCACTAATTTTTACATATTAGCTAAAAGCCCCAAAAACATTAAAATTTTCATCTACAACACAATGGAAAATGTTATTGAAATACCAAAGGGAACTATCATTAAATATTTAATCACTGAAGTTAAGAATCAACCACCAGACCATATTCCAGATTTTTCACAGCTTTGCAGATATGTGAACATTACATCACAAACCATCTATGGCCAAAGTAAATGTTATCTGCTCCAACTGAAACAATTGAAACAGATAAACATGGGAAATCTAGATCCACTCCAACAGATGCAACTAAAGATATTACTCAGCAATTTCAATAATATCTTTGCTAGTGAAAATGAATTTGGCCGCACCAATATCATCTAACATCAGATTAAGACTGGAGATGCAATTTTAATTAAACAAAGAGTGTACAGAGTACTACCAGCTAGTCATAAAATCATTCATTAAGAAATCAATTAGATGCTTGACAATGGGCTAATTCAGCTATCAATGAGTCCATGGTTATCACCAGTGGTACTAGTCCAAAAGAAAAATGAGAAAATTCACTTTTGTGTAGATTACCGGAAACTAAATAGAGTCACCAAAGGAGACAGCTATCCAACTCCAAAAATCCAAGAATTATTTGATGCTTTTGGAGAAAATAAATGGTTTTTAACACTAGATTTAGATAGTGGTTACTGACAAGTAGCCATGGATCCAGCCAACAAAGAAAAAACAGTATTTACCACAAAAAAAGAAAATTTTGAGTTTGAAGTCATGCTATTTGGCTTGACCAATGCACCAGCAACATTCCAATAGCTAATGGAAATAGTATACACAGGCTTACTATGGAAATCAGTAGTAGTTTACTTAAATAACACCAACATATTTTCAAAGACATTTGATGATTATCTCTATTATCTATAGCAAGTGTTCAAAAGACTTAGACAAGCAAGATTAAAACTAAATGCTACTAAGTATTACTTCAACAAGACAGAGCTAAAATTTTTGGAACATGTAGTCAGCCAAGATGGGATTAAAACAAATCCAGAAAAGATAGAAATAGTCAAGAACTTTCCAGTACCAACCAATGTAACAGAGTTAAAATCATTCTTGGGATTTGCAGACTATTATCAATGCTTCATCAAAAAATTTTTTAAGATAGCCCAACCACTCAATCATCTCCAAACCAAGAATGTGAAATACAAATGGATGGAAGCACAACAAGAAGCTTTTAATATTCTAAGAAGAAAGCTTATACAAGCTCTGGTACTGATCTATTCGGATCACAACAAACCATTCATCATTATCACTAATGTATTAGACCAAGCATTAAGAGCAGTACTATCACAGAAAAGACTGGATGGAAGAGAACATCCAGTTGCATATGCCAGCTGAGGTTTAACTCCAGCTGAAAGAAATTATGAAAAACCAGAATTAGAATACTTGGCAATTTATTGGGCAGTCATAAAATGGAGTAAATACTTAAGCCAGAAGTTTGATGTATACACAGATTACAAGGGATTAACAGCACTTCATAAACAAAAATTTGAAGATAGAAGACAATCAAGATAGAAAATAGCACTATCACTATATACTTATACTATACATTATAAAAAAGAAAAAGATAATAGAAATGCTGATGGGTTGTTACAAATGAGACAAATCTAAAAACATTTCAACCCAAAAATATAACAAAACCAAAACAAACACAATGAAAATATAACAAAAGATAAACACCCAAAAATATTAACAACTACAATATTATATTAATACCCAACAGTTCAAAGAAAAATTATCTCAAAAGGAACAAAACAACATAAAACAACAATCAAAATATTTTATTAACCACGAAAATATACTTTACCAGAAAAACAGAAAGAATCCAGATCAACCAACCAGAGTAATCACAGAGCCAGAGAAAGAAACAATATTATTCAACATGCATTCAGATCCAACAGCAAGACATTTTCATAAAGAAGCAACAATGAAAAGAACCAGAAAAAGATATTATTGGCCATCAATGTATCCAGACATCATCCAATACATTCAAAATTGTAATGCATGTCAACAAAGAGGAGGAACAAAACCCAATGAACCATTAAGACCAATCAAAGTGGAACAACCATTTGATCACATTGGAATTGACTTAGTCAGACCATTAACAATTACCAGCAGATGCAACTGATATATTGCAGTAGCCATGGACTATCTCACTAAATGGCCAAAAGCAAAAGCAATTCAAAGAGTAGATGTAAAATCTGTTGCCAAATTTGTTCATCAAGATTTGATCTGTTGACATGAATGTCCAAAAGAATTATTATCAGATCAAGGAACTCACTTTGTAAACAGAACATTAGCAGAATTAAGCCAAAAATTTGGAATAAAAAGACCACTATCATTATCATACTATTTACAAACAAATGAATTAGTTGAAAAATTCAACAGAACATTGTGTGAAGCTATAGCCAAAATCAGCCAGGAAAATCAAAATGAATAGAATTTGTTTATACCATTAGTATTATTTGCTTATTGGACAATAAAGCAAGATACCACACAAGCAATACCATTTGAATTGGTATACAGTAGAACAGCAACATTACCAGTTGAGATAGAGGTCAATACATATCCAACTGAAACAATAACAGAAGATAATTTCCAAGAAACATTGTTAAGAAGAACATATGACTTAATGGAAACACTAGAAAACAGACAACAAAAAGCAGTTGACAACATCCAAAAGTCACAAGAAAAGCAAAAAAAATAACATGATAACCAACTACAAGACAAACCAGTTGAATTCAAGATTGGAGACAAAGTACTATTACATTGTACCAAAGTGGAAAAACAATGGAGTGGAAAATTTGACCCCAAATAGGATGGAGCATTTTACATAGAAGAAATTCTAAGGAATGAAGCTTATAAATTAAGATAGGACAACAAAATCTTAGCCAAAACAGCACATGATAATCGACTGAAACCATATCACCAGATAGCATCATCATTCACCAATAACATTCCACAATTGAGAGTACAAAGAAAACTAGTTCAACCAGATAAGATTCTATGAGATCTGAAACCAATCATAATTATTGAACCAAACACGTAGAAGTAAACAACCAAAAGAGTATATAAAGACACAATACATGTGACAAAAGCAACCAAAAAAAATGAAAATACCAGATCATATTTATACTATAACTCAACAATTGTTCCAAGCCTTAAGTCAACAACAGTTAGACATAAAAATTATTATTAACAACCAAACAATTTGCTATCGAAACACCAAAAGAAAGACAAAAAATACACCATATTAGTGACTACTAAAGAATGATAAAAACTGGACAGATAATGTAATAGAAAAAGTAAAAAACACTTTTGGGAAAATACCTATCATGGCACCAACAGAAGAGCTTACAAAAAAAAATTGGAAACAATGGACAGAATAACTTCTAATATCATATTGCTACTACCAGTTAAGTCAAAAGTTGAATATTCAGGAGTTGTATATCGACAAATCCAAGAAAATATTCAATCAAGACATAATACAACAAATTTAAAAATTTATCAGAAAGAAAACAAATTCAATACTACATGTTAAAACAATGTACCGACTATACAACATATTTTGGAACTATCCAGAAATACTGTTATACTCTGACATGAAAACCATAACCATTAACCAATGGGGAAGAATAAACAATACACAAGTAGAAGACATAAGGAACAGAGTTAAACAAACAATACTTGAAAAAAAAAGTATTAGAATTAATTCAAAACAAAGATTTTGACGGAGCTCAATATTAAAAAAGAGGAGATAATGTTATTCATAAAAAGAAAACAGATATAGAAAAATAGTAGACCAATAAGAGAGTAATAGTGAGCACATGAGCACATTGCTCAGCAATGTGGAGCAATATTAGAAATCATGGCACATTGCTTAGCAATGTGGAGCGATGTCAAGAAAATATAGCACATTGTTCAACAATATGAGCATTGCTTGAGAAATTATAGCACATCACTCAAGAATGTGAGTAATCTCATAGAACCCAAATTATGTATATATAGTGGTAGCATTAGAAATAAAAAAACAGAATCTTTTAGTTAGAGATCTTCCAGTTTAGAGTTCATCTAAGTGACCTTCCAATTCACAAAAATATTAATAAATAATTATTCACTATCTCAATCTACTCTCCACTATCAACACTTTATGTTAATAGTAATTGATACTTAACTATGCTAGAACAATAGCTCTTGATTATGGCTATTGACAGGATACTAACTTGCAATTGTTTTTGTTTATTTTTTATCTTCTTTTATTTTCTTTTATTTCTTTTGTTATTTTTTTGGTTTTGCTAAATTGATTAAGGATTAAGCACTAAGTTACAAATGTCATAGGAACTGGTAAAAGACCCATAAAACAAGGATAAAACACTCATAAATTTGAGAATAGCTTACTAGGAAAATTACTGGCCACTACACTGAGAAAAAAATTTGACAAAACTGTGGTTTCAGAAAGCTACAAATAAAAACATTAATTATATCTCTGTCTATTATACAAAAAACTCCACAACAAAACCTTTAAATAAACTACACCTTCAGATATCAACACCAGAATACTAACTAAGCACCAAGTTACAGATTTGTTATTTGACTTGAGACCCCAAATAATCATCTGTAACAGCAGCAAAAAACAGCTGATAACATCCAAAAGTCACAAGAAAAACAAAAAAAAAGACATAATAATCAACTACCAGATAAACCAGTTGAATTCAAAATTGGAGACAAAGTACTTTTATATCGTACCAAAGTAGAAAAACAATAAAGTAGAAAATTTGACCCCAAATAAAATAGACCATTTCACACAAAAGAAATTCTTGGAAATAGAGCTTATAAATTAAGATAGAACAACAAAATCTTAGCCAAAGCAGCACATGGTAATTGACTGAAACCATATTACTATATAATATCACCATCCACCAATAATATTCTATAATTAGAAGTACAAAGAATACTAGTCCAACCAGATGAGATTCCATGAGATCTGAAACCAATTATAATTATTGAACCAAACACGTAAAATTGAACAATAAAAGAGAGATAAAGTCATGGTAAACGTGACAGAAGACTTCAGAAAAATGGAAATTACTGACAATAACCATTCACTAACACAACAACTTTTCCAACTAATTCAACAACAGAATATAGAAATTACTATCAATCAACAAACCATTCGATACTGAAATACCAGAAAAATACCCAAATACAAAAGTCAAAAAAAAACAGAAAACACTATTGACAAAATGGTACAGAAAATAAAATTAGCAGTGGAAAAGCCAACAAATATTACTACATATCAAGAATTAACCAAAAAAACTTGGAAATGATGAATACACAAATTTCCAAGAAACTTTTGCTATTTTCATTTGGGATGACACTTGAATATTCAGAACTTATACACAAATAAAACAAAACAATTATTTAACACAACAATACTACAACAACTGAAACAATTTGTGGAAAAAAACAACTTGACTACACAAGCAAGAGTCATCTATTGGCTACATATTGAATTTCAAGATAAACAGAAATCTTACTTAATCCAGAATTGGATTCTATTATAGTTAACCAAATGGGAAAAATAACCAACACCCAATTTAAAGAATTACAAAACAAGATAACCCAAGTGATTCTCGAAAAAGAAGTTCAAGAAATACTCAATGACAAAAAAGTAGAGCTAGGAGATTTAGGAGATCTTAATGGAGCTCAATATTAAAAAAAAAGGAATAATGTTACTCATAGAATATAGGAAGTATAGTAGCATATAAATTAGCCAATTAGAAGTAGGCACAGTAAAGGTGGAATTCCAGAATTCCTCTCAAGAGGAATTGCAGGATTCCAGAAATTTCAGGATTCTTGTACAAAGAAATCACAGGATTCCAGAATTCCAGAATTCTTCTTAAAAGGAATTGCAAGATTCTAGAAATTCCAAAATTCCTGGTATAAAAAATTGAGGAATTGAGGAATCTTAATTATGTATATATAGTGGTAGCATTAAAAGTAGAAAAGACAGAATTCTTTAATTAGAGATCTCTCAGTTTAGATTTGATCTAAGCAACCTTCTATTTAATAAATAATTATTCACTATTTCAATCTACTCTTCACTATCAACACTTTATGTTGATAGTAATTAATACTTAACCACACTGAAACAATAGCTCTTGATCATGGCTATTGATGGGATTCTAACTTGCAATTGCTTCTACTTATTTCATTATCTTCTTTTATTTCTTTTATTTCTTTTGTTATTTCTTTTGGATTTACTAATTACTTAAAAATTAAAGCACTGAGTTACTGATGTCATGAATAGCCTGGTAAAAGACCCAGAAATAAGGGTAAAATTATACATATATTAATGGATAGCTTACCAGAAGGGCACAACTGACAGATTAAACTGGCCACTACACTGAAGACAGAAATTGGGAAAACAACTGAGGAAAGCAACCAAAACCAACTCTAGAGAATCTCTGTTCATTATACAAAGATCTACAACCCTTTTGGAAACCAACATAATCATATCAATTCATTAAGCACCAAGTTACGAATTTGTTATTTGTTTTGAGACCCCAAATAATCATTTGTAACAATGGTTTTAACTCTGTCCACAATGTTAATAATAATAATAATAATTCAAATTCTAATAAAAACTTCAAACAATATAATGTACTTCCAGATCTTTTACCAAAATAGAAACTTAAAAGATTTAGCAATAATAATAAGAGTATTATGCCAGAATACATACATAATACCAACAAAAGATTTAAACTCAGATATTCAAAAAAACTGTTATCAGATTAAAACATTATTTGTATATTAGTATAAAGTTAAAAAATTTAGAAGATTTTAATAGAGTTCAATATTAAAAAAAGGAAATAATATTACTTATAAAAATTTAAAAATTTTTAATAAGAATATAAAATAGCCAATTAGAAATAGGCATAGTAAAAGAGAAATTTCAGGATTTTTTTCAAGAAATTACAAGATTTCAAGAATTTCAGAATTTTTGATTAGAAAAATCAAAAAAATCTAAGGAATTTTGTATAATATAAATTATATATATAATGAAAGTATTAAAAACAGAAAAAACAATTTCAGAAAAATTCAATAGAAGTTCTAAATTAATTTAAAACAATACTCTTCTTTTAAAAGATTGTTTTTTATAACTTAAAGTGAAATCATTTTTATATTAATAAAATTATCTATTATCATCAAATTTATGTTATTATTACTTGATTAAAAATAGTAATTATTTTTGCCACTATTAACATTCTATGTTGATAGAATCCAATACTTATCTATATTAAAACAATAACTCTTAATTATAGCTATTGATAGAATACTAATTTCTTATTTTTTTTTATTTTTTTATTTTTTTTATTTTGTTTTGTTGTTTTATTAACTAATTAAAGAAATTAAGCACTGAGTTATTAATATTAAAGAAGAACTAATAAAAAACCTGTAAAATAAAAGTAGACACTCAAAAATTAAGGATAGCTTACCAGGAAAAACCAGCCATTAAACTGAGAAAAAAATTCACAGAATAAGTTTTCAAAAGAGTACTGAAACAACTATTAAATCTCTGTTCATTATACAAAAAACTCAACCAAAACCTTCAGACTTTAAAATCTTCAAATATTACTAATATTATTAAGCTATTAAGCACCAAGTTATGGATTTGTTATTTGTATTAACACTTCAAATAATTACCTGTAACACCAGCTATCATGCTAAAAAAAAATTCACAGAAGAAACTATCAATTAAATTTCTGTTTATTATACAAAAGACTACCAAAACCTTCAAACTCCAAAAATTTTCAGATATTACCAATATTATTAACTATTAAGCACCAAATTATGGGTTTGTTATTTGTTTTAATATTTTAAATAATCATTTATAATATTAGTTTATATATAATATTAAACACTTGATTAGCCAAAAGTTCTAAGAAATGTTTTAATAAGATCAAATAAGCATTAGTAAATATATCATTCAGAATGACAAAAAAAGCTTTACTAATATATAGAGCACCAAAAAAAAATAACCCAAAACCAAAACCAGAATAAATAATATTAGAAAAAGTGGCAAATAAAACTGTTAATAATATTATTTGTACTCAAAACTTGCTATCAAAGACAGCAGATTAGGTAATAAGAACATTTTTTTTGTGTAATAATAGACCAGCTAAAAGTAATTTTTATCTAACATATTCTTTTTATAAATTTTTTTGAGATAAAGACAAATAGATTTAAAAATTATATTTAAGAGATAAATAACTGAAATACCCATATTTTTTACAACAAATCAGGTTCATCTTAATTCAAAAAAACTTAATATCACTCAAAATAAATTCTATGTAAAAAGCTAACTTCAATTTTTTTTCTAATTCAAAGCCAATTACTGTACAGCAAATTCTATTGCCAGTTTTAAATAATTAGTTAATAATATAAGTTTTCTTATTAGTTTTTTCTAATAAATCATTAAGATTATAAGCAGTTGTTCTTACAGACAAAGTAAACAAAAATGTCTTAAACTAATTTTTTAATATCTAAACATTATAATTTCTTATAGTTTTTGTCACATGCACTAAATCTTTCCAATTAAGAATAATTATTTAATTGCTAACTGATTTGTTTAAGCCAATTCAACAAATTTCATCACAGCTTTTTGTTATAGTCCAATTAATTATAATCTGATTAATACTATCAGATTATATTTGATTACTGCAATGATAATCATTTTTTTGGCATATTTATGAGAATTTTTTTGATTATCAAAGTTCAATTTAAACAAAATTCTTGTCTTTTGACATTGTTGTTTATGATAATTCTTTTTTTCTCAACCAATAATACAGTCTTTTTCATGCTTTTCTCTGATGTAAATGTCAATTTGATAATTTTTTCAAATTTTAAAAGAGTAGTGGCTTCTTCAAAACTATTGATTACTAAAAAAAATTTTCTAATTAATTAAGTTTTTGTCTTTACTAATTTGTTTTCTATTGCTAAAAAATTAATGTTTAAAGTAAAAGATTTTTTGATAGTTATTTCTACTTAAATTTTTACTATTTTAGAATTAATTTACTTTTTTTTCAAAGATATGTTAAGAGAAAAAAAAAATAGTTTTTTATTTTTATTTATGTCAAAGTTGATTTTATTAAAAGAAGAGTTATACTTTAAACTAATATTAACTTTTATAGCTTTAAAGGTTATTACTGCTAAACTAAAAAAGAAATTTCTATTAATATTTATTAAAACATTATTATTTTTCTTATTATCAAATTTACTATCTATGTTCAAATACATATCTCTATTAAAACCAGATTTAATCAAAGAAATATTTTTTTTATTACTGGAGTGCTTAATATTATCTATAAGAATTTTCTTCTTTTGAAAAAAAACTTCTAACTGGTTTATAAAGAGCCTTTTAGATGCTTTTTTTTTAAAAATATTGTTATCAAAAGCAATCATTAGGTTTATTACAAAAAAATTATTTACTTAAGAAATATTAAAAATAATAATACAAAAAAGACAAAAGTAGAAATAAAACTAAAACTTTTTTTTCAAAAAATGCTCTTTGAAGAATTTTAAACATAAGAAAAAAAAAAGTTTTTATTAAAAAATTGGTTTATTAATTAAATAGTTTTAAAAAAACATTTATTTTCTTAAAATTTTAAAAAATTATTAGATTTATGTTTATATTTAAATTAAATTTAAACAGAACTAAAATTTTAATAATAAAAATAAATATTATAATTAATATTAATTTAAAATACGTATAACAAAATTAAAAAAAAACTTTTTCTCTTGTCGATCTCCTAACTATGACAAGAGTAAAATTTTATTGAAGTTTTAATTAGTCTTTTTTCTTTTCCCTTGTTTTTTTTTTAATTATTTTTTCTGACTTTCCTCCTTTTGTTACAATGAATCCAGTGGGTGCTTCTGCTGGTGGTTCTGGTTTTGGTTTAGCTGGATTGAGGATTCAGTCTAATGAAAAGAAAAAAACTCATGTAGATAGTGTGTACTCTTGTGGTTCATTATTTAAGAAGCCAAAGATATCTGTAGCCAATGATGTGGTTGATTTGTCTACTGGCCCTTTGAGCTTGGTAGATATTGGTGATGCTGGTGTTAAGTTTGTGGTGTCTTAAAAAAGCAAAGTTAGCAGTGTTTCTAGTAGTGTAAGCAGTTTTTTGGATGTCAAAAATATAAAAAACACAGTTGCCGAAGAAACCAGGTACACAAAATCTGGTAAGAACAATAATATAGATAAAGCAACATCTAAAAAGACTCACATGCAGATGTACATGCTGAACAATCCACCAAAGCAGCCTTTATTCGAACATATAAGTAACAACAATACTGAGTTGGTGCTTTCAGTGCCTAAATTTGTTGGATCCAATCAGCTTCTATCTGTCAAGTCATGTGTTCTGAAAAAATGTAGCTTCAAACCAGTCAAGTTATTTGCTTTGGATATTAAGTTGTCTGCTGTGGCTAGAAAAACAAATAATGATAAGTTAATTGCAATCAAAAAAATTTTTTATCAAATTGATGGTTTTGGAAGAGCCTTCACTCCCTCAAAATTTCCTGGAATTATTAAGTCATTATTTACATTTGAATTTAGTCTGAATAAGGCAAAAGAATTGGCAGTCTGTAAAAAAATTCTTGTTAATAATAATCTCAGAGAGATAAACAGCCAATTGGATTGGGAAGTGATTATCAAGGAGGTTCCAGTTGATCTTCCCAAATTGGCTGTGGAATCTGTTTTTTCTAAGTTTGAAAAAATTGTATCAATCAAGATGCAATTGATTGGTTTGTGGCAAAAAGCTTTAGTGGAGTATGAGTCATCTGAGATAGCTGATTTGGTCGTAGCTAGATGATTTGTTTTCATGGAAAAAGATTCTGTTTATGTGGCAAAAGCTGTTGGTGATAAACAAACATAAGTATCCAAGAATTAACATCAGGCTTTGCTCTATACTCTTCTAGTTAGAACTATGGTGCATAATTTTTCTGGTTTGATGAAATCATATGGTGAGAAAACTTGCTTTATTGGCTGTAATTCCAGCTTATATGTGCATAATAAATGTGCAGTTGTGTGTTTTGCTAATGAAGCATCTAAATTGGCTGCTATTGGTTTTGTTCTTGTGTTTAAGGATGTGAATTTGTATTGGGCTGGTCTTTTTTTGGCTTGTTGTTTTAAGTGTAAACATTTTGGTCATATTTCTGATATGTATTCAGTTGGTAGGAATTCTGGAATTCATGGTAGGTGGGTAGTATTTTCTTGAAATCAGGTTTATTTAACTAATATATATAAGAAGAAGTAGACTCCGATTGCCTGCCCAGTCTCTTTTGGTAATAAAACTTAGGTCCAAGTTACTAGTGGCTCTCTTTTACATGTGGTTCTTTCATTCTCTTCTGGTACTGGTTTATTTTCTGGTACTGAGATCTCTTCTGCGATTCTTGCTCCCTTTGGTAATTCTGGCTTACATGACCATTTGACCTTTCTGAAACATTCTGTGAAGCTCTTGTCAGACCAAATTTCTGGTATCTTGAAAAAGTTGAGCTTTGTTGGGTTGGTATCTTTGGTGCCTTCATCTCTTATTTCCCCTTCTATTGCTTCTGCACCTTTGAATTTGTGTTTGAATTTGGATATAACTGTGGATAGTGTGTTTATGCCACTTGTTTCTTTTCTCACTGGTGTTAATTTTGATGTATCTGGTTTTAGCTCTAGTAGTTCCAAGGTTTTGACCACCAAAGTGGGTAGCTTAGAGTCTAAAATAATGGCATTAGATGTATCAGTTAATTTGGTTTTGGAGAGATTGGATTGTTTGTGCTCTGGCTTGGATTTGTCAGCTTTTACTAATCCTCAATGAGTGATCTGGTTTGGAAAATTGCCACATGTAATGTTAGGGGTATGAACAATCTTACAAAACAGGATGATATAATTTGTTGGCATAACAAAATAAACAATTTGATTTCTATTGTTACTGAGACTAAGTTAAGAGATAGGGTCCACTTATGGATTATGAATAAGTTTGATGATGTCTGGGTTTTCATTTCTGGTTTGGGCTCTGGTTATTTGGGTTCTGGTGTCACAATTATCATGAACAATTTTTTGGCAAAATATGTGTATAAGATGATTAATGTTCCTGGTGTTACTCATAGAAATATAGGAAATATATTAGCATAATTATTAGCCAATCAGAAATAAGTGTAGTAAATGTGAAATTCCAGGATTCCTCTCAGAAATTGCAAGATTCCAGGAATTTCAGGATTCCCCGATGAGGAATTGCAGGATTCCAGAATTCCAAAATTCCTCTCAAAGGAATTGCAGGATTCCTGTTATAAAAAATCAAGAAATTGAGGAATCCCAATTATGTATATATAGCAGTAGTATTAGAAACAGAAAAAACAGAATTGATACCACAGAATCCTTAGCCAAAAAACCAATCATCAAATAAATAATTATTTCATATCTCAATCCACTCTCCACTATCAACACTTCATGTTGATAATAATTAATACTTAACCATGCTGGAACAATAGCTCTTGATCATGGCTATTGATGAGATATTAATGTACCAAATTGCCTTGGCTTATTTTCTTTATTTTCTTTAAATTTATTTTCTTTATTTTTATTTTTTTTTTTTTCTTTGATTTTGTTGTTGTATACTAATTGAGTAAAAAGATTAAGCACTGAGTTATTGATGTCAAGGATAGCCTGGTAAAAAACCCAGAAATAAGGGTAGAATTATATATATTAATAGATAGCTTACCAGAAGGGCATGACTGCCAGAATAAATTTGGCTGCCAAGCTGAGAAAGAAATTGGGCATAATTGTGACTTCAAAAAAACTACTACTATCACCACTGAATCTCTGTCTATTATACAAAGAACTCTACAACAAAACTTTCAGATCAACCAAAACTTTCAGATACCATACCTTCCACACATCATCCACAAAAATAGCTTTTGAGTACCAAGTTACGGGTTTGTTATTCAATTCAACAACAGAAATAATCACCTGTAATATTTGGTGCTTCCTGTGAGATATAATCTTACAGAGAACCAGCACTGACAACACCAAACCAAAAGTGACAGAATTAGAAATTATAAGAGCAAACCATTTAGAATTCGCAAAATTCTTATTTTAACACTATTGTCAATACTTGGGATTAAACCACAATCATATATCTGCTGAATCAGTCTTCAATTTCTACATCAATAAAAAAATTTTCTCTTTATTAGGAACACCAGTGAATACTGAATCAGCAAGAAAAACTTTCTATAAGAAATTAATTCAAAACACCAACCTACCAACAAATCATAATTTTGCATTCATCATCACTGAGATCAACAAAGAAATTGAACACCACACTCAACAAAGATATCCAAATATATATGCTAGTAAAAACAAGGGAAAATTACAAACACCAGCAGTAACACTCTGAAAAATACAGCCATCTGCTTGGAAAAAAAACAGAGTTGAATCCCCAAGCAACTCATCATACCACTATACACCTGGAAGCACCATCAACATATCATCAACCAATGCATTTCCATCAACTGTAACATCAGCATTTGGACGATTCTTATTCCAAAGTAGACAAAAGAAAACAGAATTGTTAGGACCATATGGCAAATACTTTGAGGGATTTAATTCATGATCATCAACCCCATCAGGACTTCGATCACCACCACCTCTACCAGATTTCAGAATCTCTGATCTATAGGAAGCAGCAAAAACAGAAAAGAAGAAAGAAGAATCAGAGAATCAAGAATTCACTTACCTGCACCCAATTACTGAAAACCCAGAAGTTGAAACCCCGAACATTCAAACTCAGCAACAGTTAAAAAATCTAGAAATTGAAACTCCGAATATTCGAATGCCGCCAAATCAAAGAAATCAAAATCCTGAATTAATTAATCAGCAAAACTTACCTCCAGTAATTGTCATCGATCAACTGTTGATTAATCCCATAGCCAAACCCATACAGCAGCCACTTCAGCTACTACCCCAATAGCCAGGACAATAACAACTACTTCAACAGCCACCACAACCACTTAACTTAGATCCAATGGCCTACACACCAATCGCAAAACTTGACAACTTTATGGGTGAAGAGGATGACGCTCAAATATGGCTGAATGATGTAGAAAAGACCATCACAGCCAATGGATAGAATGACGCTCGAGCAATGCAAGCCATTCTCTACTTTCTCAAGAATACCACCAATTTATGGTACCAGAGCTTGATTAATAAACCACAAGATTTTAATGCCTTCAAAGCAGAATTCCTAAGATACTTCAGCAACAATAACAGCATCAATTGCCTAGTCAATGCATTCACCACCATAAAACAAGGAGAAACTGAAGCAGTCACCACTTACCTGGGATGCTTTCATCAAAACCTACGCCAAATTCAAGCAATTGACACCAACTATTTCACAATACCACAGATACTTAATCAGTTTATCTGTGGCCTATGCAGTAGCATCTTGCAACATGTACGTCCATTGCATCCAGGCACCCTTTAAGATGCAGTCACATGTGCCAGAGATTTTGAATCCACTGAATCAGAGGCTAACCATGCCCAAGCCATTAATCTAATAATGAACGGATCATCTGAATTGGATTCCAAATTGGAGAAGTTCAGTGAATTAATCAATAAGAGATTGAAAGGATACTTAGCTGACAATTACGTCATTTATTAGCCTTCACAACGACGCAATAATCAAGGAAACTCTAATCATGCCCAAAATCAATCACATCCATCTTCATCAACCAATCAACAGTGGCAACAGGAAATGCGTATCTGCCACTATTGTGGTAAACAAGAACATATCTAAATTGACTGTCACTAGCATTTAAATAACCAACAATCGGGAAATCCATATCAAAACCCCAATTGCCAGTTCCAAACTCCGAATCAGTACCCAAATCAAAACCCACCTACTTACCTACCAGTGACGCAGTCATCAGTCTATTAGTCCCCAGTATATCAACCTCCGATTTATCAGCCGCAGCCACAAGTAATATATTAACCGCAGCCACAAATAATCTATCAACCCTAACAGATCCAAACACTGCCCCAAAGCTTACCATCCAATGGAACCCAAAGACTGAGAATGACTCAACAGAGCTGAAGATTGGCAATAGTAGTTCATCAACTGATCTCCAGTTCTTCACAGCAACCATCTGGATTACGCCAGTGGAATTCAGGTACCGGTCAACCCCAGAACCCAAATTCCCAGAACTATTTAAGTCTCCTGGTTACCCCAAAAGACGCTTCAACCAATAACTCGGCATTTACCCAAAAACAACCACTCACCAGTAATATCCCATCTGTTACCATCACCAAAGACGAGTCATTGGCCACTATCTTCTCATTTGAATTTGAGGAAACAGCTGCAACGCTATTATTTAGTGGAGCTGCTCTTGAAGCCAAACCAATCACTGCGATGTACACTGACACCAAAGTCAAAGGGCAATCCATTAAATTGATCCTGGACAGTGGTTCTGCAGGCAGCATAATCACAAGACAACTCATGGATCAATTAGGTTGCCAAGTTGATCAAGCTGCCAGCACCAGAATTATCACAGCTGATGGAGTGACCAAAACTCCAATCAGCAAAATTGATGACTTTTCTTTTGAAGTTAATGACATTGTGACTTTCATTAAAGTTCTAGTGATGGAAGCCACTCAATACCAAGCTCTTGTTGGTAATAACTGGTTATCCAAAGTCAACACGATGTTAGACTGGAACACCCAAGAACTCCAGCTAACATATTAGGGCCAACACATATGTGTTCCAGCCACATGTGGTTACTTCAAAACTCCTCCAAGAGAGAAACTATTGATCAAACTGGAGAAGAAGAAAGAAAAGCCTACTTGGGAAGCCTACCAAGTGTCATGGGTGGACGAAGAGCACAACAAACTACTGCCAATACTCTCCTAAGATGACAGCAACAAGGGAAAAGAGAAACAAAAAGAAGAACTTATCTGGAAAACTGATGACCTGACATGGACCGACAATGACGAGAGCGAACCGATTTCAAGCTGGAAATGAGAAAAGGACAAAGAAAATAAAGGAAAAGGGAAAGAAGAAGAGACCACTCAAACCATCACCACTTATAACACCTACACTATACCACAATAATCTACCTATCATCGACCTAAGCTTATATGCGTTAATTGTGGCAAGAAATTGTCATCAATAGGCACATGCTGTGGGAACGATGAGGAATATTCAATGGCAACTAAGTTCTATTGCCACCCATGCATCCTTGAACACTTTGGAAGACCAAAATGAGTAGGGAAATGGGACAATCAGCCATGCTTAGCTTGTGGAGAGACTCTCTTGGACAAAGGAATATGGCATGACATTCCTGGATGTGGAGGAACATATGACGTAGAGTGTTAATACACGATTCTGATCAGTGACTGGGTTAAAAAGAGGACACCAATCAAAGCTGTTTGGTAAAGAGCAGTGCGATAATTAGACAGTTGTCCACATGATGACGACAAAATTTGGAGAATGGCAACTGCCAAAATTGAAGGCGCATCACCAGAAGAAATCTGGACAATTAAAAACAACCCACCAAAACCCATCGAGCTTGACTGAGACGCAGAGCCAGTTATAAATTTTCTAGAACCAGAAGAGTTCCATGAACACTATCAAAACTTGGCACTCACTAGAGAAGAGCAAGAACAATGGCTAGCACAGTTAAATACAAAACTGTGTCGCCATTGTTTAATTCCCAATGACTTTGAATATTGTGATGATTGTGACTTCATTTACAATCTACCACCACACATGATCTACTCGATCCCTGAAGAAGAAGAACCAATCAGCAGCTGTGCATCAGAATCAGAATCGCTGATTAATCGTGATCCAGACTCCGACAATGATGATAAAAACACCAGTTTCAGCTCCATTTAAAATGGCAATAATAACGAAAATGATTCAGACTTAGATTCAAAACCCAATTTAAATTATGAACAATACATTGCACTACCAGATCTCTCCAAGAAACAAGAGTTGAAATGGTATAGTGACAATGGGGAAGGCATTATGCTAGAACGTGTGCATGATACAGATGCAGAGTTTGATCTGAGATATCCAGGAAAAGATGCCATCAAATTGGAACCGCATTCACGCATCTGCATTGATTTGAAAATAGCACTAGAAATTCCGGCAACAACAATGGTTCAATTAGCATCTAGGAGTAGTTTAGCGAAAAAAGTGATCAATATAAGAGGAGAAATAATTGACACGGGATATGTAAGAAATATTATCACCATGTTACAAAATGACTCAAAAAAAGTTTATATAATAGAGCCCAACAAAAAGATAGCACAGACAATATTCCTGCCTCTGATTAGAGTAGCTCAGTTAGTGTCAGTGGGAAAGAGGGAGAAATTAGGAATAACAGCAAGAGAAATACAAGGATTTGAATCAACAGGTAGAACAAATATACCAGTTAATATGGCAGAGGAAGAAATTGTTGGCCAAGGAAAAATTATCTCAACTGGTCAAGCTATTTTCATTCCACCATATAGCCAGTATATGTTAGCAATAGAAAGAAAGGAAAAGAAGCAAAAACAAATTTTTGAAGCAGAAGCAACCCTTTGTGAATCAGGAGAGATTGGGTTGATCAATCTCTACATACCAGCCAAAAGCTATAGCAGCATAAAAATTCCCATCTACAATAACACTGGCAATGTCATCAACATACTAGAAGAAACCACCATCGGATATTTAACCACAGAAATAGAAGACCAACCACCAAATCCCATTCCAGACTTTCCACAACTTTGTGGATATGTTGACATCACATCACAAACAATCTATGGATGAGACAAATGTTATTTGCTCCAATCAGAACAATTGGAACAAATGAACATGGAAAACTTAGATCCACTCCAATGTATGCAGCTCAAGATGTTACTCAACAATTTCAATGACATCTTTGCCAGTGAAAATGAGTTTGGCCGAACTGACATCATCCAGCATCAGATCAAGACTGGAGATGCAATGCCAATTAAACAAAAAGCATACAGAGTGCCGCCAGCCAGCCACAAGATTATTCGTCAAGAGATAAACAGAATGCTTGACAATGGACTAATTCAATCATCAATGAGTCCATGATTGTTACCAGTGATACTTATTCATAAGAAAAATGGAAAAATCCGGTTTTGTGTAGACTACAGGAAACTCAATGGTGTAACTCATGAAAACAGTTATCTAACTCCATGAATACAGGAATTATTTGATGCTTTTGGTGGGAACAAATGGTTCTCTACATTAGATTTGGACAGTAATTACTGGCAAGTAGCCATGAATCCAGCTGACAAAGAGAAAACGGCATTTACTACTAGAGAAGGGAATTTCAAATTTGAAGTGATGCCATTTGGCTTAACCAATGTCCCAGCAACTTTCCAACAGCTAATAGAAATCATTTATACTGGCTTATTATAGAAATCAGTAGTTGTATACTTGGACAACACCAATGTATTCTCAAAGACATTTAATGATCATCTTTATCATCTTCAACAAGTGTTCGAAAGACTAAGAAGAGCAGGACTAAAGTTAAATGTGACAAAGTGCTTCTTTGGCAAGACAGAACTCAAATTCTTGGGACATATAGTCAGCAAAAATGGCATCAAAACAGATTCAGAGAAAATAGAGATAGTAAAGAACTTTCCAGTGCTAACCAATATAACAGAACTGAAATCATTCTTGGGATTCACCAGCTACTATCATTGTTTTATCAAGAACTTTTCTAAGATAGTGCAGCCACTCAATCAACTGTAAAACAAAAATGCGAAATATAAATGGACAGAAAGTCAACAAGAAGCTTTTGATATTTTGAGGAAAAAGCTTATTCAAGCTCCAGTACTGATCTATCCAGATTACAGCAAACCATTCATCATTACCACCAATGCATCTGGCCAAGCATTGGGAGCAGTATTATTTCAGAGAGGACTGGACGGTAGAAAACATCCAGTAGCATATGCCAGCAGAGGTTTAACACCAGCCAAAAAGAACTATGGAACACTGGAACAAGAACACTTAGCAATATACTGGGCCATCATGAAATGGAAAGAATACTTGAGCCAGAAGTTTGAAGTATACACAGATCACAAGGGATTAACATCACTCCAAAAACAAGAATTTGAAGATGGAAGACAGTCAAGATAGAAAATGGCACTCACACCATACAATTATACTATACATTACAAAAAAGGAAAAGACAATGGAAATGCTGACGGTTTATTGTGAATAAGACAAATCTAAAAACATTTCAACCCAAAAATATAATAAAACCAGAACAATACCAACAGAAAAATACAACAAAAGATGAACATACAAAAATATCAACAATTGCAACATTATTTAAACACTCAACAGTTCAAGGAAAATTTATCTCATACAGAATGAAGGAGTATCAAACAACAATCAAAATATTTTATCACTCACCAAAATATACTTTATTGGAAAAATAGAAGGGATCCAGATCAACTAACTAGAGTAATTATGGAGCCAGAAAAAAAGACAATATTATTCAACATGCACTCAAATCCAACAGCAGGACATTTTTACAAAGAAGCAACCATGGAAAGAACTAGAAAAAGATACTATTGGCCATCAATATACCCAGACATCATTCAATATGTTCAAAATTGTAATGCTTGTCAGCGAAGAGAAGGAACAAGACCCAGTGAATTATTAAGACCAATCAAAGTGGGACAACCATTTGACCATATGGGAATTGATTTAATCAAACCATTAAGAATTACCAGCAGAGGAAACAGATACATAGCAGTAGCTATGGACTATCTCACTAAATGGCCAGAGGTGAAAGCAATTCAAAGAGCAGATGCAGAATCCGTTGCCAAATTCGTTCATCAGGATTTGATTTGTTAACATGGATGTCCAAAAGAATTATTATCAGACCAAGGAACTCATTTTGTGAACAGAACATTAACAAAATTGAGCCAAAGATTCGGAATTAAGAGACCATTATTATCATCATACCATCCACAAACCAACGGATTAGTAAAAAGATTCAACAGAACATTGTGTAAAGCAATAGCCAAGCTCAGCCAAGAAAACCAGAACGATTGGGATTTGTTTATACCATTAGTACTATTTGCTTATTGGACAATGAAACAAGATATTAAACAAGCAACACCATTTGAATTAGTATATGGGAGAATAGCAATGTTACCAGTAAAGAGAGAAATTAATACATATCCAGCTGAACCAATAACAGAGGAAAATTTTCAAGAAACATTGTTGAGAAGAACATATGACTCAATGGAAACATTGGAAAACAAATGAAAAAGAGCAGCTGATAATATCCAAAAGTTACAAAAAACACAGAAAAAAAGACATGATAGTTAATTACCAAACAAACCAGTTGAATTCAAGATCAGAGACAAAGTATTACTACATTGTACCAAAGCGGAAAAACAATGGAGTGGAAAATTTGACTCCAAATGAGACGGACCATTTTACATAGAAGAAATTTTAGGAAATGGAGCTTAAAAATTAAGATTGGATAACAAAATTTTAACCAAAGCAGCACATGAAGATTGACTGAAACCATATCACAACATCACACTACCATCTACCAATAATATTCCACAATTAGGAGTACAGAGAATACTAATCCAACCAGATGAAATTTCACGAGATCTGAAACTAATTATTATTATCAACAACAACACATTAAATTGATCCATCAAAAGAATATATAAAAACATGGTAGACGTGACAGAAAATATCAGAAAAAATGGAAATTACAGACAACATTCACTCACTAGCACAACAACTCTTTCAATTAATCCAACACCAGGAAATGGAGATTACAATCAATCAACAAACCATTCAATATCAAAAGACATTTCAACTCAGAACACAGAGGAAAACTGAAAATACTGTGAACAAAATCATGGCAAAAGTAAAATTAGCAATAAAAGAATTGACAAAAAAGTCACTATATCAAGAGTTGACTAAAGAAACTTGGAATTGGTGGATACAACAATTTTCATGAAACTATTGTTATTTTTACTTGGAACAACATGTAAATATCCAGAATCTATATATGGATAAAACAAAGCGATTATTTGACAAAAGAATACTACAACAATTAGAACATTTTGTGGGAAAGAACAACTTATTCACACAAGCCCAAGCCATATACTGAATACACACAGCATTTCAGGATAAACCAAAAATATTGCTCAACAGAGCAATGGATATGGTTACCAGTAATCAATTGGGAAAAATCACCAATGCTCAATTTGAAGAATTACAGACCCAAATAACACAAGTAATTCTCGAAAATGAAATCTAAGAAATACTTCAAGAGAGGGAATTACATGAGTTAGATTTTGATGAAGCTCAATATTAAAAGAAAGGAATAATGTTACTCATAAAAATATAGGAAATATATTAGCATAATTATTAGCCAATCAGAAGTAAGCATAGTAAATGTGGAATTCCAGGATTCCTCTCAAGAATTGCAGGATTCCAGAAATTTCAGAATTCCCTAATGAGAAATTGCAGGATTCCAGGAATTCCAGGATTCCTGTTATAAAGAATTGAGAAATTGAGGAATCCCAATTATGTATATATAGCAGTAGTGTTAGAAACAGAAAAGACAGAATTGATACCACAGAATCCTTAGCCAAGAAACCAATCATCAAATAAATAATTATTCCATATCTCAATCCACTCTCCACTATCAACATTTCATGTTGATAGTAATTGATACTTAACCATGCTGGAACAATAGCTCTTGATCACAGCTATTGACGAGATACTAACATACCGAATTGCCTTGGCTTATTTTCTTTATTTTCTTTAAATTTATTTTCTTTCTTTCTTTTTATTTTCTTTTCTTTCTTTGATTTTGTTGTTGTATACTAATTGAGTAAAAAGATTAAGTACTGAGTTATTGACATCAAGGATAGTCTGGTAAAAGACCCAAAAATAAGGGTAGAATTATATATATTAACAGATAGCTTACCAGAAGGGCATGACTGCCAGAATAAATCCGGCTGCTGTTACTGGAGGTTTTTGGTCTCTTTTCTGTAATGTTGTTGATACTTATTTGCTGTGAATTCACATTTTCAGGAAGTAGTTGAACCTCCAATAACTGAATTTATCTTCAAATTATCTCCTATAATTTGAACTGCTGGGCTTATAAGTGGAATAGCCAATTCCATGCCAGTTGCTTTATGTAGTTATGTTGTAGTAAACGTCAACTCTTTCCCAGGAATTGCTCATCTGGAAGCTCACTAAAAATGTGTAGTTACTTTGTTGTGAAAGTCAACTCTTCTACAGGAATCTTGTCTGTAGACTACCCTAATGATTGTAATAAGAAAAGAAAAGAAAAATAAAAGAAGTGTAAAAGAAATAGGATTTTATCAAGGAAAACGTTTTCTATCCAGGCCTGGAGTCACTAACAATTTACTGAAATTGGTAGCTAATCAATTTCAAAACATTAGTTGGGTTTTGAGGATTTTTCCAAGTGTAATAATTTAAAGAATTTGGTTTTTCGAATTATTTGATATTTATTTCTTTTTGTGTGTATAAGAATGGTTTTGAGAGATAAATCTAAAGTAAGATACATTTTCTCGAAGAGAGAAGCTCTTCTTTTATACAACTTGTTGTAACACTATTCTATGAACTTGAACTTTGCTATTTTCTACAATTTCGCTGAACTAAAGATACATTTTGGCAAACTACAAGTTATTTCTGCGAACTATTAGATATTTCGGTAAACTATCAATTATTTTGGCGAATTTCTATAAATTTCGGCAAACTTTTGAATGTTACATAGTTCGGGGTATTGCATGATTGATCATTGTAATTAGGTTATATTTGTGTTGTGTACAATTTGGGTTATTAATTAAATAATAATTTCGGACATTCTTTGCTAATGTAATAAGTGATAATTTGAAATAATAATATATGCTAATTAATGATAGGAATTATGAGATAGTTTTATGCTAAATGATATCTCTAATTTCGTCTGGTAACACTGCCAAGCTGAGAAAGAAATTGGGCATAATTGCGACTCCAAGAAAACTACTATCATCACCACTGAATCTCTGTCTATTATACAAAGAACTCCACAACAAAATCTTTAGATCAACCAAAATCTTCAGATACCATACCTTCTGCACATCATCCACAAAAGTAGCTTTTGAGCACCAAGTTACGGGTTTGTTATTCAATTCAACAACAGAAATAATCACCTGTAATACTGGCCAGCTTTTTTTTATTAGGTTACTTTTCAAGAACAAACTTTCTGTGTTAATTCTGAGACTTTATGCTGAGACATCTCTGGTAATGTATTTTTCTTAAGTGAGTGATATTAACTCTATGATTGCAAAGGCTGTAAATGAGTCTTCTTTTGTCATCCTAGAAGGTGATTTCAATGAGGATAGATCTTACAAATGTGCCAGTTTTAAAAAGTGTTTTGATCTGGGTTTGGTCAATTCCTTGAGTGGAAGCTCTTTTTTAAAAGTGCTGACTTGGTACAATTCTTGGGATGTTGCTAAAACAATTGATTATTTGTTTATTTCCTCAAATCTGGTTGATGCAGTGGTTGTTTGTAGTGTTGCTGATGTTGGAGATTATTTTAATACTGATCATAATGCTGTTTATGTTTCCGTGGGTTTGGGTGGTTTGCTAGATGTGCAGCTAAACTTACTGTGCAAGCAGACTAACAAGAATTGTTGAAATTTGACATCAAGCATGCTAATGAAGTAAAATGGTGTGAGTTCAAAAATGCTACAGTGGCCAATGCTGCTATGTTCTCAGATGAGTTTGTTTTGGCCAAAAGACTTCTGAATCTGGATATTATGTGGGATATTGTTCACAAAGTGATGGCTTTTTTGGCCAATGAAACTTTTAAAAAAAAATGGTTTAAAAGTTACAATAAAGTTTTTACCAAAGAGTCTTCAAAGTTTTATAGGCTAAAGATTTTGGTTTTGAAGATTGTTAAGACTTCTCATGAAGTGGATCTTGACCAATTCATCTCTCTTTTGGAGTGCTGGATTACTCTTGATAATGACAAAGCTTCTATTGTTGGAGATCTTGTAAGCTTTGGTGCAAGTTTAGATCATGTTCATTTTGTTTTCTGTAATGCAAGAAAATCTTATTATGTCTCCAAGCTTGCTAAATCATTGCAGACTGAAGAGTCAGACATTAGGTTGGCTATTAAGAAAAGAATAAAAAGCTTTGTGGTCAACAAAGGCCACACAATCTGTAATGTATTGGAATGCTTTTTTTGCAAGGTGGTATTAAACCATCTGGTCTCTGATGGCAATTTAATTTTGGACCCAGTTAAAATTAAAGGGAAGGTTGACAAAATTATGGAAGGCTGGACAAGGAAAAAAGTTGTGCTAAAGAATGTTCCTGAGTTGTGGCAGCATCAATACCTGTTATTGGATTACATTAACAATGGTGTTTTTTCTGGAGTTATGAATGCCATTGGTTATGATAAGTTGTTGCATGTGATCAAAAATCTGCCAGATAATAAGACTGCTAGTTTGTTTGGTATTACAAATAAACTTTGGAAACATTGCAATAGCTCTGTGCTTGGCTTACTCTTGATTCTATTGAATCTCTGTTTGGTACATAAATCTGTACCTCATCTTTGGAAGGAAGCTTGGGTATCTATGATTCCTAAACTTTATGAATGGAAAGGTGTTTTGACTAATACTAAGCTGATTGCTTTGATTGAGACTGTCCATAAAATTCTTTCTAAGATACTGTTTAATAAGATTTTATTGACATACAGTATGTTTGATGTCCTTTATGGTAATAATTTTTCTGTACTAAAAAGCACTATTACTTAATCTCCTATTTTTGCTATTGGATCAGTAGTTGAGGATGCTTTGGAAAAAGATCATGAGTTTTGGCTTGTTTTACAAGATATGTATAAAGCCTATAATTCCATGGGTTAGCATTACTTGTAAAATAGCTTGGTTTAAATTAAGATGTGTGAATGTTTTATCAGGTTTTTTGGCAGTATTTACAATGATCATGTTAATCATGTTATGATTAATTTTGGTCTGACTGATGGGTACTGGGTTTATGATGGTCTTGACCAGGGTGAGATGTTTTTTCCTTTGTTGTGGAGAATCTTCTATGATTCTTTTTTGTATGAAGTTAAGAGACAGAAAAGTTTGTGTGGCTACTGAATTGACATTAGATTTGTTGCTAAAACTAGCAGGCTGGAAAACCAAGACAGTGTTATGGTTTAAGAATTTAGCAAAAAGAATCATAAAAATAATACAAATTATTCAATCATAATATAGCACAGTAATAATCTTAGAAAGGTAATGATTAACATAGTAGCAAACACCATCTTGCGATAGTGGCAAGCACCAGTTCACAATAGCAGCCAACACCAACTGGTGATAGCAGCAAACACCAGGTTGAAATATCAAAAAGAAAGTA
>JAAOMT010000294.1:69207-149709 GCA_016748015.1 Geosiphon pyriformis | reverse complement strand
ATTAAGAAAAGCAGCACATGGTAACCGGCTGAAATTCTATTACAGTAAACTAGTAATAATAACAAAAACACCCAGAATTGGAACACAATTACCTTTAATTCTACCAGAACAAATTTCACAAGATTTAAAACCAATAGTTTTAATTGAACATTATTCGAAAAGATAATTAATTTTAGATCACAGCAAAAATGATTTAACAACCATAAAAACGCATGCAAAAGATTCCAAAATAACAGTCAAAATTAAAACAATGATACTTATTCCAGAAAACATCAACAATATAACTCAACAATTAGTTGAAAGCTTACAACAATTAAAATCCGATCTAGAAATCACAGTTAATAGCTCCAAAATAACATACATAAAAAGAACAATAGAAAATCCAAAAACAAGAAAAGAACATAATTTCGAACCATATAATATTGCCAAATATAACAACAAATTTATTAGCAAAGTTATTGAAAAATTAGAGATAGCATTGGGCAATATATTAATAATGGAAGAAATAGAAATAAGTGAATTAACACCAGACACATTTAGCAACTTGAAAACGAAATTTCCAATTAATTACTGTTATTATCAACTAGGAAAGCACTTGAACATACAAACATTATACTCAAAAGACTCAACTAGAGTGTTTGACAAAACAACTATCCAACTATTAGAACCTTTTATTGGAAAAACCAATACTACATTCCATTCAAAAACAGTTTACAGAATTTTCAAAGCATTTGAAAACTGTCACAAATTATTGTTGGATCCAACCATGAACATAATAACAACCAACAGTATTGGACAACTTACCAACTCGCAATTTCAAGAATTACAACAACAAATTAATAACACAGTATTGAACCACTATAGTAACTTAGAATTTAATGAAGAAATTAACTTTGATTTCGACGGAGCTCAATCTTGAAAGGAGGGGATAATGTTACGGTTTAAAAATTTAGCAAAAAGAATCATAAAAATAATACAAACTATTCAATCATAATATAGCACAGTAATAATCTTAGAAAGGTAATGATTAACATAGTAGCAAACACCATCTCGTGATAGTGGCAAGCACCAGTTCACAATAGCAGCCAACACCAACTGGTGATAGCAGCAAACACCAGGTTGAAATATCAAAAAGAAAGTATTTTCTCGTAGAACTACAAACATGTATATATACAGTAGTTTTAATATTGGGAAATAATCAATCAAGTAATAAAAAAATCATAACTTATCAAGCAACAGATCCAATTTTATCCAACAAACTCCACTTTAAATCATACTTTCAAATTAAATATCCCAAGAAACTTTTAAAAATCAAAAAGAAATGAAAAAGAATATTTAAAACGGAACTATCACAACCCAAAGTATTAAGAAACTTACTTGTATTATTTATTGAATGAAACTATCATTCATCAACTGAATCTTTTGGAAGAATAATCCTTGATCAAGATTATTCATGTTGTTACTAATTGATAAAAGCTTTATTGTGAGAATTAGAAAAGTGCTAAAGACCATTAACATTCTGTGTTTCTAGATTAGAGAAACACATCAGGCAATTGCAAGGATAGCCTCAGAGAAGACCCCAAACAGTGGGTAAATTTCAGTTCAGCCTCTGAGAAGGAGTACATAAACACACACAACAATCAAGAATTAAAGAATAACTTACATCGCAACAGTAAAAAGAAAGCCTTCAGTGTAACAGTGACATTATTACACAAATAGAATTGAGGAACTCACGAAAGACTGATTGCAATTAAAGTGAGATATCAGCAATTAAATATAACAAGAAAACCATCCCATAACAACAGTTTGATTTTATTTCTGGCAGCTGGTGCTTTTGTTGATAACACAATTTGGGTGTGGAGTAGTAGAGCTGCTACTCAATATATTTTGGACATTGCTAGTGAATTCTTTAAGATGAATGATATCTCTATTAATAATGAGAAAACTGTGACCATCTCTATCAATCAGAGAGTTAGTAATGCTTTATTGTTAATAAATAGTCTACCAATTTTAGTTGCTTATAAGGGGAAGTCTCATAGATATCTTGGTATCTATTTGTCATCTAAGAGATTGTCCTCACCTAGTCTGGCTAAGACTCATTCAGATGTCAGATTCTTTGTCAATTTGGTTTTAAGAAAGGCTATTTCAGACAAGCAGTTCCTTTATATGATGTTAACAGTACTACAACTCATTGTCAGTTATAGAATGCAGTTCAGTTTTATTTCTAAAATATATGTGTTAAGTGAAACACATTAATTAGAAAGGATTTATAACTTAAAATTGGACTATCTAGAGATTTTTCGAATGAAGCTCTTCATCATCCATTTTTGTATGGCTTAAAATCTTTTGAGCAGTTGCAATTCAAGTCTAAATTGGCTTCTGTGCTAAATTTTTTGAATGCTAGTGAAATTTTTGGTTGTTTGTTCGATCATAGATCTTTGGACTTACAAGTTTTAAGTTGGTCGCCCATTCATTTTTTATGTCATCCAGTTAGACTATATGTTAGTTCAGTTAATAATTTTTTGGCTGGTGTTGTCAGAATTTTTTTGGATTGTAATATGTCTCTTGACAACTTTTTTCTTACTGCATTCCATTTCACTAGTAGGACATCAATGTTTACAATTCTGGGGAGCCCATTGTTTTATGATGTTTCACAATCACTTAAAAAATTTGGAGTTATTTTTGTTGAACAACTGTACACCAAAAAGGGTTTAATTTTTAATTGGAAAAGCTTTTGTTGTTGGAAAAGACTTGATCTGAAGGGCCCTGTCTCTTGTTGGTTCAGTTTGGCTCAAAACTTTCTGGCTCATTTTTTTCCTTTTAATGAATTGTATATTACTGGTTTGTGGTTTCTGAATGTTTATGGTTTGGGTGGTGTTTCTAGGCTGGAGCAGTGTCTTTTTGCCATTTATTTGGACATTATTAATGTTTACACAGATGGATCTTTGAGAAATTTGGGTTCCTGTAAAATAAAGTGTGAGGCAGCTGCATATTTCTCTAATTTGGATCTGGACATTGGCATTGGAGTTGGTAGATTGGTGTCCTCTACTATGGCTGAATTGCAGGCAATTGCTCTGACTTTGGAGTGTGTTCTTTTTGGCAGTTCTGTTACAGTTTATTCAGACAGTCAAACTGTCTTGAATGTTTGTGTTGCTGAATTGGCTTTGGCTTTTCCAGACTTTTACAAATGTTGTTGGATAGAGTGACATAGTATTGTTAATTTTATTAAAAAAAAAAAGGCTTGATGTTCCCTAGTGTAAGGTTAAGGGACATTTGGATGTTTTGGGTAATAAGTGTACTAATGTGTTAACTGGTTTGGCTGCTGGTTCCAATTTGGTGCTTCTTGTTTTAATAAAAAAAAAGTACATTAAGACTAATGGGGTGGCAGTGTCTAGTAACATTTGACATATTGTCTGTGAGGTTTTCAGGTCTGTGAATCATGCTCATTAGGAAGTTGGGCTTGGTTCTAATATTGTTGACAAAAACTTGATTAGTGATGTGAATTGGATTTGTACTGTTTCAATTTGGCACTCTGACTCACACATGATGACTAGATTCCCTTGTAAGTCTACAGCTAATTTGTGTTTATATTTTTTGAAGACACTTCACTACTGTCTACCAGTTGCTGTGCAAAAACATTTGTATAATAGGGCTTATCCAAGTGTTTTGTGTCTTCACTGTGGAGAGGTAGAGAGTTCCAATCATTCATTTGTGTATTCGTTTAATTCTGGTGTTCATAAAAATCTGCTTGCATCCCATCTGACTGATTGACATGTTGTGTTCAGTTTGGGTTTTTCTTCTTTTCAGGTCTTACAGATGCTTTTACTGTGTGCTTTTGATGATGTATTGTATACCATTGTGAACAAAAGCTTCTTATTTAAAGAGTGGTTTATAGAAGTCTTGTCCATTTTTGATGACACCAAGTCTGTAGAGAATTTCATTGTTAATTTTGTTTGGAGTTTGGGTGCTGCTCATTATGCTGAAATTTGGTTGGTTAGGGCTAAATACAGGGTTTTTATGAAGAGGAGTGGTTTGATTTCCCATGATATTTTTACTTTTCTTGTAGTCTGTAGTTTGTCATATTTGTTTTTGGCTAGAGTCATGAAGTTACTTGGAATTGTTGAGGCTCTTGGTATCTGTTTTGGTTTTCACAAACATTGTTGCTTTTTTGCTGGCATTGATAGTATAGTGTCTGTTCTGTTGAATTTATAGTATTGTTCTAATTGGCTCGAATGGCTGGTCACATGTAAAAAATGCATAATTTGTGCCTAGTTTAGATCACTTAGTTTGATGTATTATGCTAAGTGGTATTTGGACCTTACTCATTAAACAATAAAAAAAATATATATGTAAATATATATAAATTAATTGTAAAAATAGTTTTTATTAAGTTAATAAAATAATATTAATTAAGTTATAGCTTACAAATTTGTAAAAAAACAGTAATAAAATTTGTTAATAAAAAAATTATTAAATTAATAGTTTTTAATTAATTAGTTATAATTAATAAAAATTTAATATATATAATAAAAATTAATATTAATAAACATTTATAAATATTTAAAAATTATTATTAAATACTTTTTTATATATTATTAATAAACACAACTGCTTATAATTTGTTTAATCTTCTGGTATTTTATAATAAAAAAGTTTATATTTATATTAAATATATATTGTTTGTTTTAAAATTAATGAATTTTAAAAAACTGTTTTGTATATAATTATGTATTTAAAAAAATAAATTTTGTGTTAAATTAAAATATTTTTATTATTTTGTATAAAATACAAATAAACTAAATATATATTTGCTAAATATAATTTAAAAAAAATTCTGGTTATATTAAAAAAAACACAAATATAATTGTTAAATAGCAATAATTAATATATTATATACTAAAAAATTAATTTATATTGTTTATTTTATTATTTTTAAAAATAAAACTTAGATTTAAATTGTTAATAATATTTTTTTTGTTTTTTATTTAGTTTTTTGATTTTGATTTTTTTCCAAATGCTAAATTTTTTTTAATGACTTTATATTTTTTTAAGATTTAAATTAAATATGTTAAAAAATATAAAGTTTTTAAAATATAAAATAGTTAGTTTAATATTTAGATTAAATTTTTTGTTTTTATATATATTTTTAATTTATATTATTATATTATTATTTGACTTAAATATAATTCTAAATAATTTGTTTTTTTCTGTTTTTTTGATAAGATTAATATTTTGTTATCTTTGAATTTTAATGTATTTCGTGTTTTTGTTTTAAAATTTAAAAATTTAAAAACCAAAATAATTAAGCTTTTAAGTTTTTTTGATATTATTTTTCTAAATCTAAATTTTTTGTTTGCTAATAATAATTTTTTTATGTATCTTTCTAATATTTAATTTAATTAAAAAACTGATTACATATAATATTAAAAAAATAAACAATTTTACAAAATAAATAAATATTGTTAAATAATATAAAATTATAAGCAATTTAATTTTAATTAGAGTTTTAAATATTAAACTTTTTTTTAAAAATAAATTGTTTATAATTATTGTTAATATATATGTTAAAATTTTAATAAATAAGAAAACAACCAAAACTTTAAGAGTATATAAATTAATTGCTAAGATAAATAATAAAAAAATCTTAATAAAATAATTTTAAACACAATATTAATTTAATTTAATATTTTAATATAAATTAATATAATGTTTTAATAAACAGTTTAAATAGCTTATTTAAAAGTATTAAAAAAACTATTAATTTTATTTTAATTAATAAATATTTTTTTTATACAATAATTAAACAAAAAGTTTTAGATATAAATAAGTTTTTTAATACAATATAAATTTAAATATTAACAAATAAAAAAAGTTCTTGGCTGAATTTTTAATTATTATATTAAATATTTTTAACATTTTTATATTTGCTAAAAAGTTTTTAAATGTTAATACTATGTAAAATTTTTTAAAAAAAGTAATAATTTTATTAGTTAATAAAATATTTAAAGTTTAATCTTATAATTTTAATTTATTTTAGTTAAAAAAATTAGTTTTAAAGATATTAAAACTTATTATTTAGATAATAAAGTTAAATTAAAAGTTTTATTGTTGGTTAAGTCAAATTAAATTAGTTAAAAACCAGTAATTTCTAAAAAATTTTGTATATAAATATTTATTATATATTTATTTTTTAAATTTTGGCTAAAATTAAAAAATAATAGATCTTTAAAATTATTTAAAATTAAAATAATTGAAAATATAAAAATTTATTTGGTTAATAATAAACAAATAAAATTTTTTGCTAAAAATAAAGATAAAATAATTAAAATATATTAAAAAAATTTTTAAAAAAGTTGTTTTAGATTATTTAATATTTTTGTATTAACAAAAACCAATAAGTTAATTTATTTTCAAAGTATTTTTTTATATTTTAAACTTATTTATACTGTTAAATTTATAATAAAATAACTAATTTTATATTAATTATTTTGTGTAATTATTTTATAGTAAAAATTAACTTTTTTATAGGAAATTTTAACTATAAGTTCTTTAATAATATGTAATTACTTTGTTGTAAAAATTAAAAATAAGAAAATTAAAATCAAAAAATATAAAAAAATTGTTTTATGTTTAAGTCTAAAATTAATTAAATAATTATTAAAATTAATAGCTAATTTTAAAATATTAATTATAATTTGTAAATTTTAAACAATAATAATTATAAAAAAAATTGATTTTTAAATAAATATTTATTTTTGTTAATTTGTAATAATTAATTAAAGTCTTAAATCTAAAATAAAATACAATTTTTTAAAGTAAAAAGTCTTTTTTATACAACTTATTATATAATAATTTTATATTTTTATTAAACTAAAAGTATATTTTGGCAAATTATAAATTATTTCTACAAATTATTAATTATTTTGGTAAACTGTAAATGTTTTATTAAATTTTTAAATATTAGATAGTTTAGAATATTATATAATCTGATTATTATATTTAGCTATATTTATATATTATACAAATTAAATTAAAACAGATTGTATTATAAAAATATAAATTAAAAAATACATAATTTTAAATAAAATATAAAAATACTATAATAAAATTGTTTTGAACTTTTTATTAAATATAATAAATTTTTGTTTATATATAAAAATAATTTTAAATAAAAAAAAAGCTTAAATGTTAATAAATTTTTAAATTATATAAGTAAAAAACATTTTAACAAACATATAATCTATTCTATTTATTAAAATAACAAGAAAAATTTTTTTAAAATTTTTTTTAACAGAATTTTAATTATTGTTACAGAATAGTTTTTTTAATATATTAAATATTAATATCTTATTTTAATTACAATTAGTATTTTATGAGTTTTTTAATTTTATTTATATAATAATAATATTATTATATTAAAGACTTTTTGGATGTTATAATATAATTTATCTTTTAATTTTTAATTTTTGTATATATATTTATGTACTTCTTTTTAAAAACTAAACTAAAATCTACTCACTGTTTTAAAATCTCTTCTAAAACTATTTTTGTAATTGTTTAATGTGTTTTTCTAGTATAAAAACATAAAATATTAATGGTTTTTAATGTTTTTCTTAATTTTTACAATAAAGTTTTTATCAATTAATAATAACATGAATAATTTTGATCAGAAATTATTTTTTTAAGAGTTTTAGTTAATAAATAATACAAGTAAGTTTTTTAATACTTTGAATTTGTTTTTAATATTGTTTTTAATTTCTTTTTAATTTAAAAGTTTCTTTAAATATTTATTAAAAATAAAAGCTAACAAATAATTAAAGTAAAAAATTAAAATCTAACAAGATTAAACTATTAAATAAATTGTTGTTTTTCTTAATATTAAAGCTATTATATATATATATATTTGTAGTTCTATAAAAAAACACATTGTAATATTCTTTTTTTAATATTTTAATCTGGTATTTACTGCTATTATTAGTTGGTGTTTATTACTATTACAAGCTAATGTTTGCTGTTATTGCAAAATAGTGCTTGTTACTATATTAATTATTACCTTTCTAAGATTATTACTGTGTTATATTATGATTGAATAATTTATATTATTTTATAATTCTTTTGCTAAATTCTTAAATCATAATACTATATACAAAATTTAAAATGTTTTGGACATATTCACAACAATATAATTAACCAAGTTATACCAAATTTTAATTTAATTAATAATTATATAATACGTAATGATTTGAATCAAAACAATTTTTTTTTGTTGTAAAAAATCTTTTATAATTTTCTTTTATGTAAAATGAAAAGGCATAACCACTTGCATAGTTACTAGATAAGTCTATTATTTGCTAATTTTATAGTAAACAGTAAGTTTCTTTTGCTATTTACAAATTAGTATGTAAATATTGACTCAAATAATGATTTTCAAGAGTACAAAGTGAATAATAACCTAGTACATTTTACAGGCTAAATCACAAATCTCTTAGCAAAGCAATTGTGAATATTTTGAATCAAATCTTCGCCTTTTTCGATTTAATTTCAAGCGTCGAACACAACACATGTTGTTAAATTTGCAATAATGAGAATAGAAGATCCATCATATCTGGTTAGTGATGATCAAATTCGTCACCTTTACTACCTATGGATCATCTACTTTGGTGCCTACCCTTGTCAAACCATGACATCATTTTTTGATTCAATCATTCGTGAATCTGGGATTTTTGACCTAACCAGCATATGCCTTCGATTTTTTAATAAGTTAACCAATTTCTCCGAGGAACGCTAAAATGCTATATTTGCCATGTCAAATATACATAGAAATCAACCGTTAAGATTTATTTGTAAAATAAAGGAGATGCGATGTTCTTTGTCATTGAATAGATTACTCGGATGTGTCACTTTAAAAAGCTTTCATACTTGAATCAACATTTGATCCCTTGCAACATAAACATCTTTTGTGTATCTTGATATAATATCTATTTGTCATATAGCGAGAAAAGATCTTCTGGAAGCTTCAGTGAAACAGCCACGTTATTGATGAATAAAGGCTATTTCTCCTTAGAAGTATGACCAAATTGACGAGAGTCAATAACCAAAGTCCGTTGTTTCTTTGATATGTAAAGAGCAAAATACACGAAAAAGTAGCTAATGTAGTAAATCAGTATGATCCACTGGTTAAAATATAAATGTTATTACTTTTTTATTCATCATCTGATTCCTTGCCACGCTGACGATGCTCCACATGTCGACTGTGCGAAGAATGATCCAAAGGATCTTCCGGGATTACATAAGGGTTCCCTGTGTCGTCTTCATCACCGGCGTTACGCGGTCTGTTCCTAGGTTCTTTCTTGGTTGATGTGAAGTCAGTGCTCGAGCATCCTCTGAGTATAAAATGTATTAATTAGATGTAAACCAAGGTATCCAAATGGGAAAATATTGATAGAAAAATATTGAATACCTGCACCCACACAACACACATTCGACCACCCTACCCTCTTCCAATTTTGATTTCGGTACTCGACATATACAAGTCGTCCCAAAATTGGTATCCTTGGGCTGGATGCAACGAAGACAGCAGAGACGTTCAAAACCGGGCTATATTACATGGTTGTCCTTTTAGCACAATCAATCCGTCAAAACTCGGTCAAAATATATTGGGCGAAACTCAAGAAATAACGAGCCAACCTTTTTCCATTTTGCTATCAGGTTAGCATCAGCGTAACCATTTTTTAAACAGTACTCATAAACCTCTTGAGTAATCGCTTCGCGTTTATAATACAAATCATAGACATAGCGCGAGCGTTGATGGTGAAGTCGAAATATCGGCCATAGAGATTCGACACGACGTTTGCCTTCGTGAGGTTCATTCTCAGCTTCGTATGCCATTCAAAGTAATTTTATTAGCAACATTTCAATTTAGATGAAATATTTCGCTTACAAGGCTTACCGTCTTTCATTTTCTGGGCAAACTCTGCCAAGGTCGGCTCTATGTCTTCAAAGCCCTCCGGGGGCTTTTTAGTGCGTAAGTGTCGGATTTTAGGCATTTTGAGTTTGAAAATAAAAATGGCCAAAACTAGGGAGGAAAACTCTGTCTATCAAATCTAACCCTATTGCTTATTGTTACACAACGCTATTTTAATTCATCAGAAGTCATGACAATTACCACTTTTTCTTTAATCATTGAAAAGCAACGATTTAAAAAGTTTTCTTAATTATAAAAAGAATTAAGTTAAATAGTACAATTTTTTTGTGTTTTAAATAATCAATAAAAATTAACTAGATTTTAATAGCAAAGTTTTTTTTAAAAAATTAGTTTTGCAATTTTTGAAAACTTTAACTGTTTTGATAAGTTATAAATATTAATATTTTTTCAATTTAAAATAAGATATTTATTAAATAAAATCTTAATTAATATTTGGTCATATTATTTAATATAATTATTTTTATTAAAAAAGCAAAAAAAATTGTATTTTAATATGTGTTTTTATTTAATTAAAAATTTGAATTAAAATACAATATTTTTAATTTTTTTGTTTTTAATATAAGATAGTAATATAAAAGTGTCAGATCATGTGTTTTTTTGTAAGATCAACAATTCTACTAGACATTAAATATTGGACTCCTACATGGTTTCATAGAAGGCTTTTTCTGGTTTTTCTCACTTTTTTTCAAATATGCTGCAGCTGTTGTCATCTTGTATTTCTGATTTCTTTGTATCTATGACTTTTTATAAGAGTTTTGTTTTTAATATTTGATTTTGTAAGGCTGTTTCCATCTTTTATTATCCCAAAGTTGCCAGTTCGGAGGTTGTCAAATTTGTGTGTTTTCTTGGTCTTGTCTTTAAAGATGATGTTTAGTGCTAAACATTATGCCTATATGGAAAAGACTGGATTGATTTCATTGGATGGTTCGGCTTTTGTGTTGATTTCCAGTTTGGCATCGGAGTTTTCAGCTGGTGTGATCAAGTTGCTTGGCATTACCAAAGCTTTTGAAGTTTGTTTTGGATTCCACAAATCTTGTTTATTTTTCTTAGATATAAATGACTTAGTCTTAGTTCATATAGCTGTGTAGTGTTGTTTTGATCAGCCCGAGTGACTGGTTATGTGTAAAAAGTGCATGATTCATGTCTAGTTTAGATCATTTTTTTGATGTATAGCACTAAGTAGTGTTTGAATCTCACTTGTTAAATAAATAAATAAATAAAAAATATAAGATTTAATTACTATTTAATACAATATAATATTATAAATAATTTATTTATGTAAAATAATATAACTTTTTATCAATTTATTTTTTGAATTTATCTGTTTAAATTATTTTATAAAAAATAAAAATATTAAAATATTTTTAAAAATTATTTTTTAGTAAAATTATAATAATTATTTGTAATTATATTTAATTTAATATATATTACTTAATCTCCTGTCTAGCTCTGTTCACTTATTTTTAGATAGTCAACCTGCTTTGAATATTTGTAAGTTGGAATTGAGTTTGGTGTATTCTGATTTTTATAATTAATGCTGAATTAAATGTTGATATATTATGAATATTATTCATGATAAGAATTTGAAAGTTGATTAGTACAAGGTAAAAAGTTACTTTAATGTTATAAGAAATAAGTATGCTAATGTGATTGCTAATGTTGTCTCTCTTTTTAATTGGTATCTTCCTCTATATTTAAAAAAATGCTTTATAGTTGTTAATAGTGATGTTGTTTTTGACAATTCTAAGCACTTCATCTATGATGTTTTTTGTTTTATTTGTTGAGTATATTGGGAGGTTGGTTTTGGCTCTAGGTTTTTGGTTAATAGTTTACTTTCAAACATTGATTGGCTTAACTTCTTATTGGTATAACAATCTGATTTACACATAGCCACTAGTTTTATTAGCAGGCCTTTAGCTAATGTATGCACTTATTTCATAAAAGCTCTATATTATTAGCTGTCTGTTGTTATTTGAAAGCACTTTTATGACAGACACTATTCTAGTGTGTTGTGTTTATATTGTGATGGTGTGGAAATATCAGATTATGTATTCTCTTGTAATATTGATGTTTCTGTTTATCATTAGATATTAAACACTTATATGACTTCTTGGAAGGCAATTTCTGGTTTCTCTCTTTCTTTTTCATGTGTATTGTAACTGTTGTTATTCTGTGTTTCTGGTGACTCTGTGTCTATGGCTTTTTATAAGGGTTTTGTTTTTGATGGTTGGCTTTAAGAAGCTATCTTTGTCTTTCAGAATTCCAAAATTGCTGGTTTGAAGATTGTAGAGTTTGTGCATTCTCTTTGTTTTGCTTTTAGAGATAATATCTGGGTGATTCATGCTAAACATTATGCTTATATAAAAAAAAATGGATTAATCTCTCAATCTCTGGTTCAGCTTTAAAGTTCTTGGCTAGTGTGGTCAGATTGCTTAGGATTGCTGAAGCATTTGGTGTTCATTTTGGCTTTTGTAAGCTTTGTTGATTTTTTTTAGGTGTTAGTAACTTAGTCTCAGTTTATATAACTGCATAGTATTGTTCTGATTAGCTTAAGTGGCTAGTCACATATAGAAAATACATGATTCATACCTAGTTTAGATTATTTCTTTGATGTATAGTTTAGGTAGTATTTGGATCTCACTTATTAAGCAAATAAAAAAAAAATATTACTTAATTATAATTAATAAAATTTAGTTTTGTTTTTTTGTTTTTTAAATAAGTTAATAATCCTAAAAAAAACTTTTTGTTTTCTTAATTTTATGACTATAATCAAAACAAAGAGTAAAAAAACAGCACTTGTTATTTTTTCTAAGATATCTAATAAAATTTTAATCAGATAAATATTTTTTGTTATAGAAACTGTTAAAGAAAATATCTTTAAAGCTTTTTCTTTAAATATTGATAGTAAAAGACTGTCTTTGGTGACCATTAAAACATTTTTTTTATTTTTAACTGGTTTTTTTTCAGTCAAAATTCTTTCAAAAAAACACATTTAGATTAGTCTTAGTATTGCCAAATATGGTGTCTTCTGGTAGATCTATGTTGGTTTTAGAAACAAAATAATTATTTCTTATAGAATTACTTATTTTTTAAAACTAAACTAACCAGATAGAAACTAAATTATCCTTCTTATTGGTTTTTAGTACTGTCATTAATAGTGCTTAGAAAACTATTATTAATTATTAAAAATTTGCTGGATGGATAATCTTTATTTTGGTATTTAGTACTACTTTTAAATTGGCTTATATTAAAGCTGTTTTTCAGTCTGTATATGAGTTTTTAAGTGCAAAATTAGTGTCAAAAAACAATATAAAGCTCTTTTATATGGATTTTGTTTCTTAAGAGTCTTTGAAAACTGCTTTTTGATTAAGTTTATAAGCTTTGTTTGTTTGATTACTCTTAAAATTACCAAGTTTTTGGTGAATTCTGAGTCTAATTTTTTTTTTGCTGTTATTGTACTGCATAATGTGTTTTTGGGTGTATTTACTATTAATATTAAGATAATTTTTAGTGTGTTTGGTAAAGTTGTTTGTGTTAAGATTTTGATATTTGGTCTAGTTTGATTTAAGTTCAATTAAATTACTGAACTGAATTAAACTTGAACAAAAAATTTGGCAAAATTTTAAACTTAAACTTAAATTAAACTTAAAATTATTGAACTTAAATTGAACCTGAACACATATAACAAGTCTGATTCAAGTTCAATTCAAAGTTTATGAACATGTTTAGGTTTAATTATTAAAAATATTATATTATACTATATTATTATTTAATTTTTTTTTAATAATTTCTGTATTTATAATTAAAAACACTGTACTGTTTTTTTAGTTTTAAGCATTAAACAAAACTTTGTATCTGTATTCATATTCTCATCTACAAAAAAAACATGTTCAGAAGCAATAAATAATTCTTGGATTGCCAAATAATTATAAGTTATATATACAAAATGAGAAAATTGTGTTTAATATATCTAAATATTAAATTATTAATAAAATATTAATTTAGATAAATATTTTTATAATATATTTTCCACTATACTATTATATTTATTTTTCTATTGGCCATTTTTTTAGAGATATAATGATCAATTTTATTAAGTTCTTCTTTTTATTATAGTCAAAATCTTCCTCTAATATAGATTATATGACTAATACTATAATATTATTAAAATTACTATTTAATAAAAAACTGTTATTTAATGTTGGTATAATATTCAATATGTACTTTGTTTCAAAGAAAGTACATATTTTAAAGATTTATTATTATGTAAAAGTTAGAAAATAAAAACATTTAAATAAATTAATATTGTTATTCAAAAATTCACTTTTTGTAAAATAATAGAATTTTTTTCTTGAATTTAATACAATACAGAACATTATAGTTGTGTTTGTTTTAGAATAATATTTAATTAGTTTTTCTTTTGTTATCCTAGTTACTACAACAAATAATAAATCTAATATTAAATATATTATATAAATAATTAAATAAATACAATTGAAATTATAATACTTTACCAAATTTATTATCATCAACTGTGTTTTCAATGTAATTAAAAATAATATTAAAGAGAAAAATAATTAAAAAAGCAGTATTATTTGAATTGGCTAATATTTTAATTATAATATCTTTAAATAATTTAAGAAATTTAGTAATTTTATTGAAGACAGTTTACTAATTATGTAAAATAGCATATTAATAAAAGTTAATATGAGTACTAGTAAGAGTATTTAATGTTTATAAATTTACAATTAAAATTTTTGCATTCAAAATATATAGAATTAGAAATAAATAACTTGCCAATTTAAAAAATAACTTATTTCTAACTATGTTATAAGTAAAATTCTACTGGGTAAAACAATCCAAAATAAGTTTATAGTATTTAATTTAACATATATTACAAATATGTTCAAAAAGCTTAAAATGTTAGTATAAGATATGAATTGCAGAGTTAAGTTCTCTAATTTTTAATTTATATAAAGTTTACATTAAAAAAATTTTAAATAAATATATTTAGTTTGGATTTTTAATAAATACCTTAAAAACATCATTTTTTATTTCATCTAAAGCCATCTGCACTGCCAAGTTTAGAATATAATTAAAGCATTAAAATCAAAGATTCTTTGAATTCTATTGAAAGTTTTCTTTTTTTAATTTTTTTTACTAACTCTCTTATAAAAATATTATTATTTGCAGCATTTTTTTTTTAATGAGTGAAGTCCAAATGCCACTTAGTGCTATACATCATACAAATAATCTAAACTAGGTGTAAATCATGCCTTTGTTATACATGACCAAACACTCAGACTAGTCAGAACAACACTACATACTTATATGAACAGAAGCCATGTCACCAACACTTGCATAAAACAAACAATGTTTATGATACCTAAAACTGATGCTAAGTGCATTAACAACACCCAACAACCTAACCACCTTAGCTAAAAGCTGTATAGAAAAACCAGAAACAGCGACAGGAATGGAACCATTATGTGGAATCAGCTTATTCTTCTCCATAATGGCCCAGTGTTTTACATGGACCAGCCAGATATTATCACGAAATGCAAGACAAAACTCACATACAAAATTCACAACATTAACCATTGCCATCTTAGGATTCTTATAAACAGAAACAGACTTATAATACCAATTGCTGAAAACAAAGCCCTTACACAAAGCCATACTGACAGTCACATCTGAAATACAAGTCAACAACAACTGTGATATGCACAAAGAAGAATGAGACAGACTAGAACGCACCTCCCAGGCAGCTGCATAAGTGTCCAACAAACCGGCATAACTACCAGTATCAGAAGAGCAAGAAAAAACATGGTCTGAGACTTCAATCTCACTACAGAACAAACAAACTATACTGGGATAACCCTTATTATACAGATGCTTTCACACAGCAACAGAAAGATGATGATGAAAGACTTTTATGAAATATGTATGAAAGCTGGCTGTCCGAATACTAGTAAAACCAATCACCATGTGGAAATCCGGGTGCCATACCAGAGAAGACCTCAACCAGTCAATATCAGCATGCAAACAACCAGGAACAACCCGGAAACCAGAACCAACCTCCCAGTGCATGCAATAAATTGACCTAAATACGTCACAAACAAAATGCCTCGAATTACCAGAAACCGTATCAATACTAGCCTTTAAAAACCTCTCACTGACCAAGTGGGGCAGGTGTCAGACAGAAAGGGCAGCATTTTTAGCCAATGCATTAGCACGCTTGTTGCCTAAAACTCCCGAATGGTCCTTAACCTTAATCCAATTAACATCCAAATTTTTACGATGAATGACATTGGCAATGTGACAACACTCAATCCAACAACAATTCCTGAAATCAGGGCCAACCGATAAAGACTCCGACCTATAAGCATCTATAGCCGTCTGGCTGTCTGAGAACAAGTCAACCGAATGAAAAGAAGAAACACACTCAAGAGCTAAAGCAATGGCCTGTAACTCCACCAAAGTAGAAGAAACCAAACCAGAAACCCCCACACCCAGACCTGAATCAATGTCTTCAAAGAAAGCCACAGCACCAGCCAATATGTCAAAAGTATCCAAGTTATTCAGAGATCTATCTGTGTATACAGAGAGGCGAGTGGCACCAACATTCAACAGATTATTACAAATAGCACCAAAACCAAGAAACTGACAGATGTCAGAAGAGCCACAAACACTCTCATGAGGAGAATGACCAGAAAAAAAAGCTACACCACCAAGAAAATGTACAGAAAGATCAAACCAAAAGGAGACCGGGCCACAGAGGTCCAGTCTTTTCCAATGTTTGAAAGTCTTCCAATCAAAAACAATACCATTCTGGTCACAAAGCTGTTTTATGAAAGCAATACTATAATGCCTAAGAGAAAAGACACATTTGGAGAAAATTGTCTTGCCGAGAACTAGAAACATAGGAGTACTGCTCCAAAAACAAAAAGCACTAGCCAGAGAGCCACCCAAAGACAAATCACACCCAGAAAAAATACAAACCACACTTGCCAAAAAGTTGTTTGAAGGGCTGATTCCAACATGAACAGGAAACAACAAAGGGTGACAAAGATGCCAGTTGAGAACCTGGAAATCGTGAGATCTATGGGAAAACAAATGACCCAAAACACCAACCAAATTCACAAAAACAATGACAGAAGCCGACTTGCTTTTAGCCTAAATCTGCTCAAAAGTTTTTAAATTGTACAAGGAAGAATAAGGAAGCACATCATTGGGAAAGTCCAAAGGCAGCCCAGATTTAGATTTCAGGCCCTTATGAATCAAAGCATCCCATTTAATACACACACTAAAGGGAATAAAACTAAACTGAGTTACTATAGCTGACAATAGGAAAGAGAACTGAAGACACCAAATAAGCAAACTGTTTATCTGAAATAACTTTTCTTAGAATGTGATTGATGAAAAACCAAACATCTGAATGCTTTTTAGCCAAGCTGGGCTTCGAAAAACCTTCAAAAGATAAAAAAATCCCCAGATAATGATGAGGTTCATCTCTTTTAGCAATGGAAATTGGCAAACCACTAATAGTCAAATAAGGAGCAGTGACTTGACAGTTGATAAGAATGGCCACAGTCTTGTCATTGTTTATAGAAATATCATTCAAATGAAAAAAATCACTAATAACATTGAGGATGTGTTGTGTAGCAGCCTGGCTGCTACCAATTCAGATAGTATCATTAACAAAAGCACCAGCAACCAGAAACGACATCAGCCCAGCTTGAGATTCCACCCAGCCAATCTTAGAAACGAAATGAAAAATCAACCTGTAACCACAAATGCTCTTCTGTCTCTTAACCTCACATAAAAATGAGTCATAAAATATGTGCCAGAGAAGTGATGAAAAAACCTCCCCCTGATCCAATCCATTGTAATCATGATATTCATCAGTCAAACCAAAATCTGTTATCACTCTGTTAGTGCAACCATTATGAATGCTACCAAAAAATCTGATAAATTTGTCACACATTTTGATTCTGACCAAACTCCTCTTAAGATGCTTCCAACCAACAGAATTATAAGCTTTGCACATATCCTGTAAAACCAGCCACAGCTCTCGGTTCTTTTCCAAAGCATCTTTGATCACCAAACCAATAGTGAAGATAGGCGATTGAGTAGACGTACCTTTCAGAACAGAGAAATTGTCCCCACAGAGTACATCAAAAGTGCTATAAGCCAGAGATATCCGATCTGAAAAAATCTTGGAAAGGACTTTGTGAGCTGTTTCAATCAAAGCAATGGGATGGGTATTTGTAAGAACTCCCTCCCACTCATAAGGTTTAGGAATCATTGAGACCCAGGCTTCTCTCCAAGATCCAGGCACCAACTTACAATCCAAACAAAAATTTAAGAGCACCAAAAGCATATCCAAAACTGACTTGTCATAGTGTTTTCAAAGTTCATTAGTAATACCAGAAAAACCAGCTGCTTTCCCATCAGACAAATCTGAAACAACACCAAACATCTTATCAAAACCGATTGAATGCATCACATCAGAGAAGGTGTCATCAAAGACATAATCCAAAGACCAAAATTGCCTTGCCCAATCACCAGAAATATTAGAAGCCATCACACGTTTTCTAGTCCAACCCTCCATGATTCCATCCACCTTAGATTTAACCAACTCAGGCTCCAAGACCAATTCTCTACTGTCCACCAAATAATCCAACACCATTTTACGAAAAGGATGCTCCAAAACACTTCTAATGGTATGACCCTTATTCATCTCAAAACTCTCTATTCTCCTCTCAATAGCCTGTCTTATATGAGATTCTTCCATATGCTTAGATTCCAACAACTTAGAAGAGTGGTAAGACTTTTTTGCCTTAGCCAGCCCAAAACAGATCGCATCAAAACTGGCACCAAAAAGAAACAGAAAATTCACTGGCAAAGCGCTTACAGAATCAAGTCTGTTCCAAGTATTCAACAACGAGGCAAAATTCCCACCAGAAACCAACTAAGAAACCTTTACTAGTTTAGACACAAGTAGCTCCAATTTATGAAACCGGGAAGACATCTTATTAAAAACACAATCGAAACTCTTAAACCATTTTTTTTTGAATGTTCCACCAGCCAAAAGAACCATAATCTTACGAATAATGTCCCACATCGCATTCAGATCAGAAAACCGCTTAGCTGCAACAAACTCATCTGAGAACATAACAGCATTAGCAGCCGTAGCATTCCTGAATTCTGACCACTTAATTTTACTGGCATTTTTGATATCATACTTTCAACAATCTCTATTTGCTTGTTTGCACAGTGAGTTCAACTGGATATCAAGCAGGCCACCCAGTTCCACAGAAACATAAACAGCCTTGTGATCAGTGTTAAAATAGTCCCCAATGCCATCTACACCATGATTCACCACCACATCAACCAAATTAGAAGAAACAAACACGTAGTCAATTGTCTTAGTGATACCACGAGAATTGTACCAAGTAGGTGACTTCACAAAAGAGCTCCCCCTCAGAGAGTTAATCAAACCCAAATCAAAACATTTTTTGAAACTGGCACATTTGTGAGAACCATCCTCATTAAAATCACCACCAAGAATAACAAAAAAAGACTTATTAACAGCTTTAACAATGAAAGAGTTGATTTTACAAGCCTGAAAAGACCAAACTACCAATGAAGCACCTGCATAGAGCCCCAAAATAGACACTGAAAGTTTGTTTTTAAAAAGTAACTTGATGGATAGGAGCTGACCAGGCACCTCAAAGACCTTGCAGATGTGTTTAGCTAAAGAAAAATTCACGATAATTAACACTCCAGTATCCAAAGAACCAGCATTCAGACCAGAAGTAAAAATCCAAATACCATCAAATTTGTCAGCCAGCCATGGGCAAACTTTCTTTTTAAGCTTCGACTCCATAAAAATAGAAACCAAATTGTTCATATCCTTGTGCCAACAAATGACATCATTTTGCTTTGCAGGATTGTTCAACCCACGAGCATTACACGTGGCAATTTTCCATACCAGACCATTCATTGAGAAAGAGATAGAGGAAGAGCACCACCTGCCAAAGCCAAACCATCCAAGTGTGCTGATAGACACATGACTGAAGCAGAGAGATCTTTTAACATGTTTTTTAATTTTACAACCTCAAGTAAGGCAGTTGAACCCAGAACAGCAGCAGTCTTGTTACTAGTGGCATCACCCAAACCCACTTCTATCACTATATTCTCCCCTTGATTCTGTGATAGGGGGGTCACCAACAGCTAATATCCAGGACTAGGCTGGAAAACTGCTGGCATGAATGATTTCAACTTCTTAGCCAACTCACCAATTTGTCCTATGAGGCTGACAAGACTGCTTTCAATGCAAACCAAATGTTTTTCCAAATCATCTGCAGCAGAAGGGAGAGGTTTACTAACATTGTTAGAACCAAGAAGTGAACCAGTACCATAAGAATTGCACACCAGAGGAGCACCAACAACTGATGTCCAAGTCTTACCACTGAAGACCAATGGACGAAAAATGGATGCAAATTTCCAAGCATAGATAGTCACCAACCTGACCTGATCCTGAGCAGAAAGAGGTGTCTTTCTGCCCCTCAGGGTTGAACCAACTTTAACTAAAACACAATTGAGAGATGTATGACCAGAAAGACTGCAGACCGAGCACAGTGCCAAAAAGAAATGGGACCAGCGAAGGCCAATCCCTTTTATAACTGGGATTGCAGCCATCACACTAACCAGATCAGATTCAGACCTAAAGCAAACAGTAGCACAGTGAGCACAAGCATAACTAACAGGATTATGATCAATGACACATGTTTTCTCACTAATCAAACCAATGAAATCCCAAAGGTCATGAGTATTTGTCCCTATAAGAAAAGTGTATAACAGTGTCCTGAATTTGTTCCTGGAATCCCATGTCTGTTTGTCAACATCAGCCCTGGCCACATATACTGCATCCTTTCTAATGAGAATAGACCATTTGGATGTCAAGAGATTAGCCTGATTCTGATCTTCTAATTTGATGATTGCTTTTTGCTACAGACTCACCAGTTGTATTTTGATTGACTTAATCAATCCAAACTCGAACACGGCAGCACACACAGCCTCCACAGAAGTTTCCATAGGAATTTTTTTTATCACAATTGCCTAATTCATACAGCTGTTTACAAGATGCTTGAGATTAGTGTTTACCACAATACCATGATCATTTGCCAACTTCCCAACAGCCATCATTGCCTTTTCTGAAGTGAAAGTCACACAAATAATTCCACCAAATTTTAAGAGAGTAGAAGCCCTCCCAAAACCATTCACACTTGAAAAAATTTTCCTGATAAAACTCAATTTTTCCTGAGAGGACTTCTCAGTGATGGCCACAAGATCAATATCTAAAGCAAAAGATTTGCAAACAGGCACTTGAATGGTCAGTTTGATAGGTAGAGGGGGCGGGAGGAGAAAAAAATTGTCTAACATGTTATCATCTGTATTGACAGTATCATAATCAATCACACTCAGAGGCTTCCCTAACATCTTTTTGGTCTTTACACGCAAACTCTTTGGCATTTGATTAGGATCTCCTTCCACAAAAACACTATTTTCACCATAGTTAACACTGGTTTCTTCAACCAAGCACTCTTTCTCCATGTCAATACTCTCAGACTCAGTAGTGTCACCTGTTTCAGAACCTCATGAACAAGCACTAGGAGCCTCAGCAACAACCCCTCTATTATCAATACTCTCTGCCAATACACCTCCCTTCCTTTTCTTCCTTGACACAACCATCTTAAAACCACTCTCAGAACCAGAAACTTTAATAGTCTTCTTCATAACAGCAATAACAGAGCCAACAGTGGCCTCGTAATCAAAGAATGGTTTTGATTTATCATACTGAATGGTAAAAACTTCTTTCGAAAAAACTTTTGACTTTTTTTTGGGAATTTTGGATGAAAGAGAGAAAGAAATTTTTTTGCAGCATTATTAAAAATAATAACAAGAAGCTATTAAAAAAATTAGATTATAGCTAATAAAATTAATGATAAATTCAAGATGAATATAATTTTTTTTTAACTTTTTTGGCAAAAATTTGGCTTAAGACAATAATAAAAACCATTTAAACTAATATTAAAAAAATACAGTTTTTAATAATATAAGCATTATAATAACTCCAAGTCTTAAATAATGTTAATGCCAAAAATTTAGCTCTAAAACAATAATAAAAACCAACTTAAGCCAATATTGAAAAAATATAATTTTTAATAATATAAGCATTATAATAACTTTAAGTTTTAGATAATACTAATATGCTATGTAATATGCCAATCTCATTATTGGCTATTAACTAATCTAAATTTATGCAAAAATATATGTACATACTTTTGATGTAATTCTATAATTTTTTAATATTTTAAAAAATTCATTTGGAATATTTATTTTATTATGTTGTCTATTTATTAATCCAAAATTAATTATTGTTTGTTAAAAATTTTAATTATTATTGATATAATAAACAGTAATAGAAACAAAAACTTTATTATTAGAAAATATTTAGAGATTTAATGTAAAAAAAATTTTGGACTTGATAATACTTAAGTATGTTTATTACATTATAAAAATAAGTGAAAAAAAAAATTTTATAATAAAAGCAGTACTTATTTTTAATTTTTGTCTACTTAAAACATAAAATTTTATGATTCTATTTTTAATTGTATTGGCACAAACAAATTAAAAAGTGGAGTTTAAATATTAAAATATTATAATTAATTCAGGGTCTTTTACTATAAAAAGTAGTTACTAATAGTTAATAAGCCAAATAGTAATCATGTTACAAAGTTTTTTATTATTAATGTTAATAGTAGTTGCTATAAAAAACTAAAACAGTTTTCTAGTTAGATTGGTCAAAAATTATAAAAAAAAATAGCAATCTTATCTGTTAAAACATTTTTTCAATTAATTTACAATTTTTTTGAATATTTTGTCTTTTCTTATGATATTTTTTTATTGTAACATATACTGTCTAGTAAAAATTTTTAAATAATACTATAAGAGTTTGGTAATATCTGTAATTCTACAAGAAAATAATTTATGTATACATTTTAAGACCATATATTTAGCTGTTTTTTTTTTATCTACTCAAACTTATTAAAATAGTTCTATATTTTATTCTAAAAACTATGTTTACCAAATATATTAATATTTAGATTATTTGAGTTATCAAATTCTGCTATTTTAGATTTTGAATTTTTTGTAATATTGAATAATATTAACAATAAATTCATTTTAGTAAGTTAAAAAATAGAGTTGTTTTACATGTATAATTTTATATAACTCTTTAGATTATAATAATTAAACAAAGTAATAATTAATGAACAAATAATACAAGTTATATATTTTTTTAATTCTATTAAACTTAAACAAATTTGTGAATTTTAAACTAAATTCAGACTTGTCAAAAAAATTTAATGTCAAATTTAAACCAAACTTATTTTGAAAAATTGGTTTAGTTTAAGTTCAGTTTGTAATTTGAACTAAACTTAAACAACATCCAAAATTCAGTTAAATTTGGTTCAATTGGAATCTTATCTATTTTTAATTGTATTGGCATAAACAAATTAAAAAGTAGAGTTTAAATATTAAAATATTTTAATTAATTTATAATCTTTTATTATAAGAAGTAGTTACTGGTAATTAATAAGCCAAATAGTAATCATGTTATAAAGTTTTTTATTATTAATATCAATAGCAGTTACTACAGAAAGCTAAAGCAGTTTTCTAATTAAATTGGCCAAAAATTATAAAAAAAAATAACAATCTCATCTATTAAACCATTTTTTTAATTAATTTGCAATTTTTCTAAATATTTTGTCTTTTTTTATAATATTTTTTTATTGTAATATATACTGTTTAATAAGAAATCTCTAAATAATATCATAAGAGTTTAGTAATGCCCATAGTTTTATAAAAAAATGGTTTATGTACATATTTTGAGACTGTATATTTAGCTGTTTTTTTATTATTTATTTATTCAAACTTATTAAAATAGTCTTATACTTTATTTTAAAAACTATGTTTACTAAATATATTAATATTTGGATTATTTGGGTTATTAAATTCTATTATTTCGAATTTTAAATCTTTAATAACATTGGATAATACCAACAATAAATTTATTTTGGTAAGTTAAAAAGTAGAGTTTTTATATATGTATAATTTTATATATTTTTTTAACTAATTATAGTAATTAAACAAAATAATGATTAATAAACAAGTAGTATAAGTTATATATTTTTTAATTTCATCAAACTTAAACAAGTTTGTAAACTTTGAATCAAATTTGAACCAAATTCAGACTTGTTAAAAAGATTTAATACCAAATTTAAACTAAACTTACTTTGAAAAATTGATTCAGTTTAAGTTTGGTTTGTAATTTAAACCAAACTTGAATAACATCCAAAGTTTAATTCAGTTTGGTTCAATTGGAACCCTAATTATATATTTTTCTATGACCAAAGATGTTATTTGACATTTTTTCATCAAATAAGATTTTTTTACAAGCAAAATATGGTTTATTATCTCATTTACTTTGTTTTTTTGGTCATTCAAATTGTTTTTAGTAATATGCATTGCAATAGTAATATGTGTGTTTTATATTTCTCTTTAAGTAATATGCAAACTTCAATGAACAAAAGTTTTTTTTTGCAATCTATGCACTTAAGTAATATATAGAGTAAGTGTTTTTTTAGCATTAGTATTAAGTATAAATACTTCAACTGCTTGTTAGTTTTTTTGTAGAAATAGTGATTTGTAATTTATTTATTTTTTTTTCTTTGTCTTTATTGTTTCATATAAGTACTATTACCAGTAGAATTTTAGCTAGTAATTAGCATGAAATTACCCTTATAATTTTTATTATTAATTAGCATATATTATTATTATTTCGATTATCATTTATTATTTAATCAAATTATCAAATATCATTACTCAATCAATAATTCAATTTGTACTCTAGAAATTAAGATAATTAAATTACACAATACTCTGAACCATTTAACATAGTCAAAATTCGCCAAAATTAATGGAAATTGGCCGAAATAATTAATAAATTCAGTAAAATAACTTGTAATTTGTCGAAATATATCTTTAGTTCACCCAAATTGTAGAAAAGAGAAAAGTGCAAGTTTAAAGACTAGTACTACAACAAGTTGTATAAAAGAAAAGCTTTTCTCTTCAAGAAAATAATCTTCCCATATCTTACCATAGTATCTTACTTTAGATATCTTAATTAAAACAAATCACTTTTTTTTACATATCTTAAATAAAAATTAAATATTCAAAAACAAATCCTTAAAAATTATTACACTTGAAATTCTCTTAACAACTAACATTTTGAAATTGATTAGCTACCAATTTCAATAAACTGTTAGTGACTCTAGACCTGGATAAAAAACATTTCTCTTGTTAGAATTTTATTTCTTTTATATTTCTTTTATTTTTATTTTTTTTTCTTATTATAATTATTAGAGTAGCCTATAGATGAGATTCCTGTAGAAGAGTTGACTTTTACAGCAAAGTAACTACACATTTTTAGTGAGCTTCCAGACAAGCAATTCCTGGGAAAGAATTGACATTTACTACAATGTAATTACATAAAGTAATTGGCATAGAATTGGCCATTCTATTTATAAGCCCAGCAGTTTAAATTATAAGAGATAATTTGAAGATAAATTCAGTTACTGGAGGTCCAACTACTTCCTGAAAATGTGAATTCACAGCAAATCAACATTAACAACATTCAAGAAAAGAGACCAAAAATCTTCAGTAACAGCACCCAAGATTTGCCACCAAAGACAGCAGATTTAAAAATAGGAACACTCTTTTTAGCTACAATTTTGCCAGCTAGAAATAATAGTCTTCTGAAAAGACTCTTCTAACAAGTCTTAAGAGCTTAGAGATGGGTGGAGTTGGTGTATCACACTCTAGAGCAGAATGGCCAAAATTCCTACACTTTTCACAGTAAACCAAGCTCAATCTATTCCAAGATAATTTAACACCACCAAATATTGGCTCAGTGTGATTAGCAAACTCTAAATCCTCCTCAAATTTGAAACCAACCACAGCACAGTGTACTCAGTTGTCAGAATTTATTGAGTGGTTAATGATACAGGTTTTTCTACTAGTCCCATCCAAAAGAGTGCCCAAATTATAAGCAGTTGTTCCTACTGGCAGAGTAAACAACAATGCTCTGAACTTATCTCTTGATGTCCAAGTCTCATGATCACCCACAGCCATGGCCACACACACTGAATTTTTACCAATCAAGAAGGACAATTTAGCAGCTTATTGTTTAGCCTGATCTAATTCAGCAAATTTTACCACAGCTTTTTGCCATAATCCAATAAGTTGAATTTTGATTGACTTAATTTTACCAAATTCAGCTAGTGCAGTGACGATTATATTCTTAGGTGTGTCCATAGAAATTTTTTTAATGACCACAGCCCGATCTAAACAAATTCCTTGTCTTTTAAGATTAGTGTTTATGATGATCCTTTTTTCTTGACCAATAATGCAGCTTTCTCCATGCTGTTCTTTGATGTGAAAGTAGATCTAATGATCTCTTCAAATTTTGAGAAAATAGTTGCCTTCCCAAAACCATTAACTAATGAAAAAATTTTTCTAACAAATTAAGTCTTTGTCATTACTAATTTTTTTTCTACAGCTAAGAGATTAATATCCAAAGCAAAGAATTTCTTAATGGGCACTTCAACTTGAGTTTTTACCACTTTGGAATTGACCCACTTTTTGTTAAGAGAGATATTAAGAGGAAGAGAAAAATGAACCATATTCTCATCTATTTCAAAATTTATAGTGCCAATAGAGGAACCACTGACCAAATCACTACTAACTCTTTTAGCTTTGGGAGTTATTACAGCTAAACTGAGAAAAGAACCACTACTTGAACTCATTGCAGTACCACTGAGCTCATTGTCACTAAACTCACTGTTCATATCTGAGTATATGCCATCATTAACACCAGATTTGATAAGAAAAATATCTCTTTCATTACTAAAGTGCTTTATATTGCCAACAGAAACCTTTTTCTTTTAAGAAAAAGTGCCACCAACAGAACCATGAAAAAAACTTTTTGGAGTCTTATTCTTAGACATACTGCAATTCAAAGCAGTCTCCAGATCTACCACAAAAGGATTATTAACTTAAGAAATATTGAAAGTAATAAAATAAGAGAAATAAAAAAAACAAAAATTTCTTTTTTGAAAAATTGTTTTTTGGAGAATTTAGATGAAAGAAAGAAAGAAGTTTTTTAAATAATATAATTTATTTATATATTGTTAAATAAAAAAGTTTTTTGGAAAAAAAACAATATTTATAAATAAATTATTAAAGTTAAAAAAACAATTATTATAAATAATTAAAATATTATTTAAATCATATAAATTTTATCTTATTTTAAAATTTTTTTCTTAATAATTAATTAGCTATTACAAATTAACAAAATAAAAATCTACTTTAAAATCCAATTTTTTTTTATAATTATTATTGTTTAAAACTTAATAATTATTTAGTTAATTTTAAATTTAAGCTAAAAATAGTTTTTTATATTATTAAGTAATTTACAGTTAAATATGTTTTGTTATTATTATTATTAAATTTAATATTAAAAATTATTAATTATTAACAAATACTAAAAACATAAATTTAGATTTATTATTTTAAATTAATAATTATTAACAAAATACTAATTTTTTATTTTTTTGCTTTATTATTAAATTAATTTATTAAAAAAAAATTTATACATAAAAAAAATATAAAATTAACTTATTAAAATTAAATAATTTACTAAAAAAATAAAAAATATCAGAACAAATCTGCCAAAAAAACAAAAAAAATTGTTAAAAGTTATTAAAATAATTAAATTTTTGTTTTTTATATAAAACTTAATTAAACAATCTTTAAAATAAAAAGTTTTTTTATTTTATTTTTATTTTTTTATTTATAATAAAACCAGAACTTTATTTTTAAATATAAATTTGTTAAATTTATTTAATATAGTATTATAATCTAACAATTTAGTAAAAAAATTATAAAATAATATAAAATATTTAATTATAATATAATACAGTAATAATTTTAAAAAGATAATAATTAATATAATAATAAGCATTATTTTATAATAATAACAAATACTAGTTTACAGTAAATATTAATTGGTAATAATAATAAATACCAGATTAAAATATCAAAAAAAAGGATTACAATATGTTTTCTTATAAAATTATAAACATATATATATATAATAGCTTTAATATTAAGAAAACAACAATTAATCTAATAATTTAATTTTATTAGATTTTAATCTTCTATTTTTAATTATTTTTTAATCTTTATTTTTAATTAATATTCAAAAAAATTTTTAAATTAAAAAAAAATCAAAAATAATATTAAAAATTAAATTATTATAATTAAAAGTATTAAAAAATTTATTTGTATTATTTACTAAATAAAATTATTATTTATTAATTAAATTTCTTGAATGAATAATTCTTAATCAAGATTATTTATATTATTATTAATTAATAAAAGCTTTATTGTAAAAATTAAGAAAAACACTAAAGATTATTAATATTCTATGTTTTTAAATTAAAAAAACATATCAAACAATTATAAAAACAATCTCAAAAAAATTCCAAAACAGTAAATAGATTTCAGTTCAGCCTTTAAAAAAAAATACATAAATATATATAACAATTAAAAATTGAGAAATAACTTATATTAAAACATCAGAAAAAAAGTTTTTAATATAATATTAATATTATTATATAAATAAAATTAAAAAACTTATAAGAAATTAATTGTAATTAAAATAAGATATTAATATTTAATATACCAAGAAAACTATTTTGTAATAATAGTTAATTTTTAAATAAAAAAGTATTAAATACAATAATAAATATATATAATAATAAAAAACAAAAACTTTTTTAAATATATTTTTTTTTGGTGATTTTAAAAGTAATAAAATAAGAATTTATTATTATTTTTATTATTATTATTATTATAATATCGAATTTTTATTGTAACAAAATTTATATTACAATTTTATTTAATTAATTTAAAAAAATTAAAAGTATGTTATTAACATTAATTGATAAATAACAAACTTTCCAACTAACAATATTGGGATAAATTTTTACTTAATTTATTAAAAAATCTTTTATATATAGATTTTCAATTTAAAATAATAAAAATTGATTATATAATGTTCCAGATGTTTAAAGTTTCCAGGTACCCAACTCATACCTGTTCCTTCTGCTTTCACACAGCGCCACACCAGGTATCTACCCACGGGGACGTTTACCACTGATAGATGATGATATTTGTGTATTGTTCCGGTTTCTTTGGTGCGAACGACTGACCAAGTGGAAGCTTCAGAAATAAACCTACAAATAGACTTTTAGACTTTTCATGTTTTCTTTGTCTCGATAAACACTTTGACCATAATATTCTGTTATAACTACTCTCTTCTGTTGCTTCTGGTGTCTAAATAAAGATTTTTTGCGCTTAATAAAGACTCAAAGGGAAAGTAATAAAGGCAGTTTGCCAAACGCTTATTTAGAGTTTATAAGATTGAGAGGATTAGGGGAAACAAACAAAACTCGGGATTTTCAAAATGTTCTGCCCCTAAGAACACACGATAGACAATGATAAGTGTTAACCGTTAGTAGTAGTTTGCAGAAATTAATTACTCAAAAGAAGGAAATTTCCTGAAATATTATTTTCTTTCGGTTCAAAACCGCACTAATGGCTGGTTTTTGATACTTTCACACTTTACAATCGATGTTCAATGACGACAAGCCAACTAATTAGTGATTTTCTAGAAATCTTACCATTTTTGTGAGAACAGTTCCAGAACCGGAAATTGGGAAGAGAAAGTTGGAAGACAAATTAGGCATAACGGGTGACACCCTTTACTTTTGGGTCGACTTGTTTCAACAATTATATTCTTATATTATAGATTCGACCATAAAAGAATGTCATTTGCCTCTCTTTATGTTAAACAACATAGAAACAATCAATGTTTCAGCGAGTAAAGAGTGTAGTGGAAAGTAAAAGACTAACGATGATTTCTTACTTGATTTTGCGAAAAGTTAAACAAGGTATTGCTTCACATAATTGGAAAATTTTACGTAAAGTGCAAGTTAAGGTTTTACCTTATTAGCAATACTAGGGAGAATATTTCATATTTACCAAAGGAAATTCATGTGGGTGTAACTACTAGTTGATATTCACATTCTTTTAAAGAAGCCTCAAAGCAACTTCTAAGCATAGCAAATTATTATTTCAAATTAACGGTGACAATGCTCAAAGATAATTTAAGAGCGTTCACCACGGAGACGGCGGGCAAGTTGGATATCCTTGGGCTGAATAGTAACACGTTTAGCTGTTATTTGGTAAAAGAAATATCGAGGAAAGGATGATATTATGAGAAGAGATAAATAGAAGTTAGAAAATCAATATAGATAACGAAGTGTGAACGAGTCCCGATGTGTGGATCAATCATCCCACGCATACATCGCCGATTTCAAAAGAAAACTTGACAATGTTCGTGGTGAATATACAAAGAACAATATATTAATTATTGTATTGTAATATATTTACCGTGAATAGCCGCAAGATTAGTATCTTCAAACAAGGAAACTAAGTAAGCCTCGGCAGCCTATTGTGCAAAGAATGAGTGATGATCAGAAATAAAAGAAATTTAACCATCAATTAGCATTTTGGCGCAGCAAGTTTTCTTTAATGTGTCAAGAGTTTTTGCTAAATGAGATATGGACTTACTTCTTGCAATGCACCGATAGCGCTAGATTGAAAACGTAAGTCAGTTTTAAAATCTTGAGCGATTTCACGAACGAGACGTTGGAAAGGCAGCTTGCGGATCAAAAGCTCCGTGCTTTTTTGATAGCGACGAATTTCACGCAAAGCAACTGTACCAGGTCTGTAACGATGAGGTTTCTTGACACCACCTGTTGCTGGGGCAGACTTACGGGCAGCTTTAGTGGCAAGTTGTTTCCTGGGGGCTTTACCACCTGTACTTTTGCGGGCAGTTTGCTATGAAAAAGGATAAAGGGTTTACAGATGAGAAAAGCAAGTCAAAGAGAAGTTACTATTACCTAAATCCAAAAGATAAAAAAAAAAAAACTTTTTTTAATCCTCTTATTTTACCTTGGTGCGAGCCATGATATAAAATAACGAGGTTGTTAGAAGGTTTGTTATAAAGAAAACGAATAGTTTCTTGAAAAGGGTTTCGATTCGGAAGAAAAAAGTTTAAAGGTGTCTTTTTTTAGATAACGGAAATCCTATACAGTGGATGTTATGAACGTATTGGAAAAAGAGGGAAACCAGAAAATTTATATGGTGAAAGGATGTATAGACTCAATTTATATGAATTTGAAATCACGAAGAAATCAGAAAAAAGGAATTCGCTTGGTATATGTGAAAAATTGCATGAACAGTTTGAACCAATGATATTAAGCGGTGGTATATTCAAACACAATTATGATCATATACACAAAAAAAAAGCAAACTCATTTCAACAAGGGAAACTGCCTTAGAAAGGATGAAGGTTCAAGTATTGGGAAACTTTTACTGATATGACGCGCGATTCATATTCATTTTTTATTCATAATCACGTTTTATCAATTTCAATAAGTAAATATCACTTCAAATAATATGATTACATTTTGTAGTCAGGGAAAGAAATTGGCTATTTGCGAGAAATGATAAGTGAATCTGTTGGTAAGTGATCAATTAGTTGAGAGAGTATGTAGAAAAGGAGAATATTTAGTTCGTGTTTTTTAAGAAATTAATTTTGAGTTGCGCGTGGTCCCGAGTCAGATCTTCAAAAAAATTTACATCTCGTGTTGACCAATTACAATCATTTGTTTCACAAGAATCATGTGGATCTTTTCGCAGCTAACGGTTTATAAATTTGCAATTTTATTTGTGTTTGAGTTTGAATAAAATATTTTTGATTCTATTTTAAAATCATTTTAAGATGTTTTAAGATCTTTAGTAAAAATTGACAAAGTAATTATTTCATGCAAAATACTATAATAATTCAGCAAATCAACTAAAATTATAATTATTATTATAATATATTTATTTAAAATTACATGAACCTAAAATAAAAGTTATTTTTATTAGATTCAATATAATTTATTCAATTTTGATTTTTAATTTATTCATATATATATTTTTATTTATAATTTTTTGCAAAATTATTGGCGAAAAAATAATAAATTCATCTTTTAAAATATAATGTAAAACTGTTTTAGAATTATAAAAATAAAATAAGTTCAATAAAACAATTTCCAAAATAACTACCATTTTAGAATATATAATATATATAATAATTTAATAAAAAAACCGATTAACCAAAAAATCACAATTAATATAACAAATTAATTGTTTAAAAATATAACAAACTCTAACAACATTTTATATATTTTAAACCAGTTTATTTAACTATTTAAAAGATTAAAAAATATAAAAATAATTAACTAAAAATCTATTTGTATTAAAAAATTTATAAACCAAAATAAATATGTTAAATATTTTCAATATTTTTTTATTAATAAAATATTATTTTAATATAGTAAAAAATTAATATAAAAATAATTGAATTGTGTAATTTTAAAAAGTTTTGCTTAAAATAATTTTTTTTAAATTTATAAAAAAACAATTTTAATTTATAAACTAATTATTATGTAATTTCAAATTATTTATATTAAAAAAAAATTTAATTAGTATATTAATTTCAAGTTATTAAATAAAAAATATTAATTATATTAATTATTATAACTATTTTAAAGTAATAATTAATCAATAAACTGCAAAAATTATAAAATTTAATATATATTTTATTATATAACATAGAAAAACCAAAATTTATATTGTATAAAAATAAAAATAAAAATCACCAACAATATTATTTTAAACTTTGTTTGGGTATTTTTTTTTTTACAATCACAAAACGAATTTGTAGTTTAAATTAAAACTATTAGGAAGAATTGGATAAAATGATTTGATTAAAACTATTTTGTATCATGTCTATATTTTAAGGGGAATGTACAATCCTTGAGGGGCACTGGACCACGAATCATGGGAGGGCTCATTGTTGTGGAGTGCAACCCATTTGGCTTATTTTTTCCCAGATGATTTTTTCCCAGATTTTTTAGACTGCTCAATATTCGGGGCAGAAACTTTGGACTTCCCCAACATGACTGATATCATTTCAGTATCTGGTACACTTTTTATTAACTCTTTCTCCCTGGGTGATAAACTCGAATCAGCGAGGAAGAAATTGGTGGCGATTTTACAAGCTAAGGTTTTTACCAACTGTTAGATTTTTTCCAATAAAAATGTCATGTGGACAAGCAGATTTGAGAGAAAGAACAATACTAACCTTTCCCTTTCTTCATAGATCCAGGTGTTATTTTCACTTTGAATTTATATTTATTCAAAGCGCTATACGGGGCACAAACCGGGACGGCAAACAATAAAATGTCGTTAGGAAATGGAACGCCAGTGAGTGTATCCAAAACTGTCAAATTGTCCTAAGGGAAATTCGAAGATAGCAGATAACAGTTCTGATAGCAAAGCAATGGGACAATGGCAAACTGTAAGGAAATAATTACATACATTTTCTAATGTAGCCACATTTTCTTCTTTTAAAAGTTGTCGTACTTCCTCCGACTCATTTTCGTCAACCTCCTGAAGATGGCAAATTTAATTTACTTCATAGAAGACTTAATTGAATTTAAGCAATATTCTTGGTCACAAGATGACCGAAAACCCACCAATTTTTCATCAAATTCATCGTCTTGTGTTGGCTGTGTACTAATAACTTCATCATTTTCATCACCCTTTGTAGCTTGCTTGATTTTTTTTGTAAGGATCTGATTGCGCATCTCTTTTTTGGCCTTTTTACCCTTAGGCTGAGGCCCTTTTGCCGGCTTCATTAAAGCATTGATTAAAACTTTGTTTTTATCATCATAATGATAATATTAGGTGGACTCACCGATAATAACTCCATTCGAGATTGCCTTTCCTCTTCATCTTGATCAGCGTACTTCTCTTTTATTTTTTTTAGCTTACCCTTTTTGCCACGTGTGGGGGTAACGAGTTGTTTTAGAGCCTAAATAAAACACCCAAAAGCAAGTCATCTTAAAAAAATATTCGAATAGAATTGCGTTTAAAACTTTATGCACCTCTTTTCCTTTGTTAGAATTCTGTTTTTCTGGATTGCCATCAATAGCACCACTCGGATTTCCTTCTTTTTGTTTCTTTAATGTACGCCTTTCTTTTGCGCTTAGATGTTTCTTTTTCTGAGTTGATGAAAATGAATGTTATTTAAAAGCGCTTTAATTTATGATTTCTATAAAAAAATTGAGCAGTCTTACAGTTTTTTGATCAGCGGTTTTGTCATCCTTGTCCTCTTCTTGCTCCTCCTCTTGATCATTACCATACTCATCGAGATTGTATTTATCCCAAGTCGGTTTATCAAATTTTGAATTTTCTGAGCTTGAATCTTGATTATCAGGAAATAAATTATTTTCTTCATCGTCCAGCTCTAAAATGTCGTGACCTTCAGAAAACAATGATCGTGGACTTTCTGGTTCGGTTTCTTGTATCTCCGACGAAATTTGCTGACTTTGGACAATTGGTTTGGCTTTTTAAAGTGAATATTTTTAGTATCTGTATCGATTAAAATAAATCCAATAACCATATTACCTAAGACAGAATCGACACTATCAGAGTCTACATTATTTTCCGACCAAGGTGAATTTCTAATATTCTGATAATAAAATACGTTTTTTAACGACCCTCCATAATGAAGATTTACCATATACACTATTTAAAGCAGCTAAGGTTGTTTTCACGGACACGATGGTTTTCCATGATGGCAAAATATAGCTGTTAGCATAGAAGACCAAAAATCGTGAAAGAGTATAGCTATATATTTCATTGATATCGTCAATATGATGCAGACTCCCACAATTTGCGAATAATCGCAATGGATAAAAAGATTATAATTGCTTCACAAATTTATACATATAATTTTTTTATAAATTAATTGAATAGTTTCTAACCTGATTTTCTTCGGTGGCTTCTTCCACCTTAAGTGGACGCCTTTCATGAAGATGATTAGGTATGCTTTCTTCTTCTAGACGAAACAGTAGACCATAACCATACACGAGTTGAACTGGCGGCAAAAAATTTTTTTTACCACGAATCATAAATGAACCGGTGGTAAGATACTCGCCAGTAGGTGCAGTTTTGGACACCTAGTATTTGAAATTCGAAAAGAATCAGAGTAGTTCGTTTATGATAAAACCGAAAAGTGATATGCATCAAATTACCTGATCTGCATTCACCCAATAGGCACTAGTAATAATCTTTGCTTCCCAAGCTTTACTCTGACAAACCGACATAACCCCTGCTTGAAATAGCGTGCTCGGAGGAATTGGCTCACCTTCATGGGAATTCTTGATTATCACCGAAGCAGCTCCATGTAAATCAGCATGAACATAAACATCGCCTTTAAAACAAAAAAGTAAATTTTATGCAAAATATCATTTATTCCACTAAAAAGATATGAATTACCTTTACGCAAGTGCCGCTTGACTATTAATTCATTCTGTTGCATATCTCGTCCAGCAATGACAAGGTAATTCTCTGAAGAAATGAACCACATGAACTTTTCAAACCAAAAAGGTTTACGAATTTTATTGATAGTAGCAGTAATCTTGGTTTCTTTAAGATCTTGCTTAATTTTTTGTTCGGCACTTTTAAATGCCTTTTAAAGATAATGTATTAGTCATAAAAAACAAAAACAAGAATTAGAGTTAAAGAGATTTTATTGAATATATTTAATCACCTTGTCAGCAACGGCTAAAGTTTTTTCTTGTTTGAGAGCCGATTGTTTTTTGGCATCATAATATTTCCTAGCGTTAGCAAAAGCCGATAAATAAATGTCAACGTCTATCTTGGAAAGATTGGATGGAGTTTTGGGTTTTGTTTCTTCTCCTTTATCCTCATCATCAGAGGAATCATAAAAAGTTTCTTGATCAAGTTCTCTAAAATTAACTTATTTTGTTGAGGGTTTGTCAGAGATGAATCACAAAAAAGTAATATGAAAGATAAGAGCGTATACCTGAGCGACAAAGATATTTGATTCGTATCTAATTTTAATTTATCAATTATAAGAGCAATTGGATTGTGTTTCTTTCTCTCTTCTGCTACCAGATTTTCAAGGTCTTTCCAGTCTATTGAACTTGCTATTGCATTCCGTATAACCATTATAGCTTGATCTACTATTTCAATATTTGCCTCGATAGATAGTGCCCTTCGTACATTCTCTGATTGCGCGTGTTCCAAGTTTTGCACGCGTCCGTATTGCTCCTTTTTGATGGTCTCGAGCTTTTTTAAAGCGGCCTCTTCCTGGTTTTGCTGCTTAATCTCTAGTTTTTGACTTTCCATCGAGGAAAAGTATTCATCTACAGCCATATCAAACGAATCAAATTCCTTATAGGCCTTGTGCTTATGTTGCTCGAATAAATATGGATGAAATTCGTCATAACTGTAAAAACCTTCATTTATTATTTCTTATGGATAAGAAATGAATATTACAAAAAATCTTAATAAAAACGTACGTCACAACCTCTTCCTCTTGGTTATCGTGAATTATAGGATTTTTGAAACGTCGGAGCAAAATAATATATCCCTTTTCCCAAGTTACGATTGTGGTCAACGAGATATGATTTGAAATTAGGAATCGAGAGGATAAATATTAAGAAATACCTTCTGAGTTCTCCTGCCGCTCTCTTCAATTAAGTGGTCCGCTTCTTGAAACCCGGTTAAGAGCGCGTTTAATTGTATAGATTCTATTAATTTTTAAATCCGGTTGTTTAGTATGTTTTCAGTGCTGCTAAACTGAAAAAAAAATTACCATCAGATGTATCAAATTCAGAGGTGACTTTTAAGTTCGGATTTAATTGTGCAACCCGAATTGCATGTTCGGTCAATGTTTGTCCGTAATCTGGTTAAAGGAAAAAAGGGAGGTTACATTAAAAAAATCAATAGCTTAAATTTTTTCAATTACTTACTTAGGTTAGAATTCAATACTTTTTTCAAGGTTTCACCATTTTTAGCATTTTTTAGCAAATCTTGCAGTCGCGTCCTTAATATGGGTTCTATGCTCCGAGCCACGGCTCCAATGTCATATGTATGTCCAACGGCGATCCGCTCATTTTCTTTTGGTTGGACGACCCTTAATAAGGCCAAAACCATGTATTCATGATCGGTGAGAATAATATTTCCCTAAAAATGACAAAATTTAAATTTTCTTGGTTTGATCCTCCAAGTTTCACCGATTAAATAAAAGCTTACTGAAGCATAAAATTCGGTAAATATGTGGTAGGTAATTCCTTCCCCAATACCGGCAAATTCAAAATCAATGATTCTATCAATTCCAACTTGTCGAACATCTGTTAATCTTCGCGTTCTAAGATGTTTGCGCAGCTATGAAATCTTGAGTAAGAAATTGTTTATACTTGGAAAATTAAATACTATATACAAGATTGCTAAACAGAATTACCTTCATACAAAAGTTTGATGGTATCGTCGATTTGTCACGCGCAAATTGTGTAGTATGAATACGAATACCTGATTCCAAAAGCAAGAGTTCTTTGCGATCCGGCTAAAAATATCAAAAAGATATTAAAGATTAGGATTTTGCGATTCTCAAATTTCAATTTACCTTGGAGAACTTGAATAGGTAGGTTTTCGCGTTTACATCATAGATGTTTTGTAGACGGAGCCCTAATATCCTGTAAAAAATTGATCAGAGACAATCAATTGTCCTTGGTCATTGCTCGTATGTGATTGGCAAGTGTAAAGAAATTTTGGAAAAGAGCCAATCATAATCAAGCAATGAAAAGACCAAAAATTATAATTTCCATACCTCTCTCTTAAATCAGAGACAGTGGCCCGAACATCAAGTGCAGAGAATTTCTGTTTCATTTTACAAAGGTTTCAAGTATTAAAAGATCTATTGCTAACGACAAATATTTTCGACAAAGTATTGCTGAGCAGTTATGATCTTTTGAGACACAAATGCCTTTGATATTATGTTAAAATTAAAGTTTAGAACGAAGAAGCTTGACTATGAACTTAAATTGGCAAAACGTAGAAAACCTTGGTCAAGTCTTAAAATACGTCATCGAAAGCCGAAAATTAAAATGCTTTTTGATTTAATTTAGTTTGAAGATGATCTACTGACTCATCTGATCTTTACATTGTGGCTGGTTTTGATCTTGATAGAAAGGCTATTTTTGAAATACTGTCCGAAATTAGAAGCTTTCTATCAAGTGTGATGAGGAAGATCTTTCAAGGAAATTGCAAGTGGTTGGAATAAATTATGGGGCTAACAAAGCTCAATTCATAATTATGGACCTTCCAAAAGGATGTGTATCTTGTGTCCAACATGGAAAGGTTTACGAAGTAACTGGTCGGTTATCCAAATTCCAACCGCTTGCTTTTACCCTGAAAGATATATTGTGTCAAAGCGACAAAAAAATGAATTTGACATGTGAAAACCAAGTAAATAAATCACTCATCAAGAGCAAATAACCAATGAATATGGATGAATCTGATCTAAAAAAGTTTGAAAAAGCATGAACCCTGATAATGTGAATTCTCAAGTGGCCATAAAGTGAAAGAAATTATTTCAAAGAATCGTGTTTAAATTTTTTTATAATTAATAACACTAATGCCGCCACAAAATCTTCATTTATCTAAAGATAATGAAGATTTCTACTACTGAAGTGAAAATCAAACCAAAACTTGAACATTCTCTTTTGGAATTATTGAAAAAGTACAGTTGACAATATCCGAGAGTTGCGAAAAGCTCTTTTTGAATCATTTATATCGGGTGGGAGTGAAGTTGATCGAAGCTGGCGAAGGCTTAACTCGAAAATTAACACAAGCTGCACGAGAAATCTAGTGAATCACATAGCACAAGAAATGCTGTATGAATTTGTGGATCAGTTGGGAAAATTTAGATATTGGGACATTAAAAGAGAGCTCTTATGTCGGCCAATAAATTCCTGGAAGATAGGCAGGAAATTCGATTAACTCAAAGATAACGTCCCAGAAGTTTTTATCTCAGAACGGGTCATGAGTGGAAGCTGGCTCTTCATAAATATCATATACATATATTTATTACCTTATTTCACATCCCATTCTTATGCGAAATCCATGTTTTCTTTTCTTGATCTCATTAGATTGTGGATCATGGATTGTTTTCTAATGCGTTATTAGTTTCGCCATCTATATTGTGGGAAATAAAACGTTCATTTTGACTATTACAAATCCAAATATCTACATTTTATTGATGTCTAATGTACTCACATCTTGAGCTGTCCGTCTTTACCTCCACTGGCCACCTTATCACCGCCAGGACTCCAATCAACACTAAAGACCTGCAATAGGAAAGATCAATTTAAAAATGCTTTTAAGAAAAGAAAATTACCTGCTCACCTCGTCAAGATGTCCGGGTAAATCTGATTTGATCTTATGTGTTTTCAGATCCCAGATTTTTAAAGTACTATCTTTACTAGCACTAATCAACATTCGACTGTCAGCCGACCAACAAACTTGATAAACTGGTCCCACATGTCCCCTTAATGAAGCAATGAATTTGCCCGAGTATCCGTCCCAAAGCTTTACTGAATTATCAAAGCTTGCACTAGCAATAAAACGTGAATCCGGAGAAAAACAAACATGGTTAACAAGTTTTTGATGTCCTGTTAGACGGGCTATAGGCTTTTTGCTAGTTGCTGGCTCCCATAAGAACATCGTGAAATCATCGGATCCTGAAACGAGGCGTTCAGTTTTATTTCCTCGACCCGCTTGATATCGAGCAAGGGCCCAATTTGTTGCTTCTATCTCATCTTTTGGGGTTTTACCGGTGTGGTCAATGGCTCCCGTTCTCAAAAGAAAATCTGTGCTCAAAGCCATGGTATTAACCCAATGCGCATGTCCAGATAATGTCTTAACAAGTTTTCCCTTTCAAAGAAAGAAAGAAAGAAAGAAATAAATTGTAACATAAAAAATTAGCAAGTAATTAAGTTTCATCATGTAAAATTACCAAACCATCCCAGACTTTTATAGATTTATCTTGGCTAGATGAGTATAATAAGCCGTCACCTCCCCATTTGACACATGTCACCGCTGCCGTATGTTGTGCTAAAGAAAATAATAGGCGCCGAAGGATGACATCCCAAACGCGAATCGTTCCATCTTTTGAGGCAGAGGCTAGGCGATTACATTTTGAGTTTCTATAAAAAAAATAATGAAATATGAGATAATGGTTGTATTACTTTAATGAAAAAGGATAATTACAAGTGAAGGGGTTCCCAGGCTAAAGACGTAATCCATTTTGTGTGTCCTTTAAGAGCATCTCCAATTGATTTTCCTGTTGAAGGATCCCATACACGAACCTAAAAGTCACAGCATATTAAAAAAAATTTTTGAAATATTCGACCAAAACTAACAGAATCGCAATTTACCGTGTTGTCCATACTTCCAGAGGCCAGATATTTTCCGTCGGGTGACCATGCGATATACAGCACCCAATTCGTATGCCCTGAAAGGTATAAAGAAATTTAATAATTGTTCTCAATCTTTAAAACTGTAATTATGCCGGTTTAATCGTATTAACCTGAGCATGTGTGATGAGGAGTTTCTGTATTGAGATCCCATATTCTTACTGTGGTATCACCTGATGATAATAGATAAGATATTAAAAGCCTAATTACGCCCAAGAAACTTCAGATCGATACGAACCGGAACCTGTGGCAAGTTGAGTACCATCAGGACTAAAGCTAACAGACAATATGGCTTCTGTATGCCCTGTAGATCCAAAAATTTGGGGAGCATAATGTCGAGAAAAATCATAATCAATAACAAATCGATAATCAAGGATTGCAAGGGAAATTCAACTTGATACCGCTTAAACTGGAACTGCATCTATTCACGGCCCGCACCCGAAAGATGGCCTGAGGTTGATAAATAATAGTCAAAATGTGCTCAGTCGATTTATTTAATCCTTCAATAATGTCCTGATAAAGATTTGTCGTTATTTCTTTGTCATCGACGTGGAAGGCATAAGGAAGAGGGTCTTCCTGAAAAATTGAATTCGGTTAATAATTAGGTTTTAAGTTTGTGTTTAAAGATTCAACCTTCATAACTGATTACAATTTTTTACTTACGTTGTCTAGTAATTGGTTTATCAAAAGTTGAAGCTGTTGAGGTGTGACGTTAGCCGGCAAGCTCAGTGGAGGTCCGGAAGACTCCCCTTCGACCGACTTTAGTTGTGCAATTACATTGCCCTGACTTTCTTCCTCCTTATCAACTTTAGAAGTCTCAAGTCTACGTTTTTTTGATTTTCGAACAGGAGGTCCTTTGGTGGCCATTTATTAACGATGTCAAAATTTCCTGATCAAAGTGTCACAATGGACCAATGTTTTTTTAATGTGGTGATACATTGACCATCAAATTTTCCGACACTGCAAGACATTCTGTTGAGAGCTGGCTTTAACTCCGGAATTGGGTTTCTCGAGAAACATAAACATTGCAAAACCACTTAAATTTCCCGGCTATATATATACAAGTGTATAATCAATTGCCCCTTTAGTTCCATCCAACTCACACAAAGCGGCTTATCAGCAACGAAAATGACTTCTAAAGGGGACAATAAGGATGCTCGCTCCCATATATTTTCAAATAACTTTTGGGTAAGCTTCTCATTTTTGCCCGCAAGTGGTTCCAAATGCTTGATTAGTTTGTTATTGTCAATCATAGGGCAAAAACGAAGCAGGTCATGAAGCCTTGATGACAAGAATGCGTCAAGCAAAGCAGACTTGCGATGAAGTCAAATCTTTTCTCCATGACCGGTAATTTCTTTATTAAACGTTTTTTACAACTTTAAGGCCTTGGAATCCTAATAGAGTTACTTTTTTCAGTGCTTCTATAGAGGAAGATTATGGAAAACGGTTGATGAAGTTATCCAAGACCATTTTTGGGAAAGATGAAACTGGGTAAAGGTTCAATTCTTTGAACCTATTCTTATATTGAGCCTTGGGATTTCCTTCTTTTCCTAAAGCCATTTTCAACTAATGGGTCTTATATTTTCATAAAAAAAAAGCTCATTACGGGAGTCTTTTGAAACAACGCGACAAGCTTTAGAGGCAACAGCAAAATCACACATTAATCTTGCACAAAACATTAAAGCAAAACTCGAACAGGAATTAGCGACTTTTATAGCTAGCCAGAAAGAAAAAAGAAAGCAGGTATTGTAAAATCATAATTTCTAGAACCCTGGTTGGCCAGACATCTTTTTTAATATATCTTTCAACATTTATTTAGCAAACTTTAATTGTGGATCGAAGTTTGCGCAACAAACAAACCCAAACTGCCAATCTGCAAAAGGCAAGTCATACTTGATTCAAAGTATATGTTATTTTCTGCGTAGACTAATGATATCGGCGATTGATTTCCTTTCTAAAAGTTTGTTTTTATTCTTATCCGGGATCGTTCAGGCAAAAGAAAAATATGAAACTGAATGTGTCAAAATGAATGCTTTATTAGCATCTCGACAAAATTCTATAGGTAAAGACTTGGATAAGGTGACCATACCATTCAATTTCTCTATGCCAACTTATTTTCTATTCTAATATTAATTAATCTATTTCACATTTTGATTAGTTCAATTTCAAACTAGAAAAGAGCCAAATAGCTCTTCGAATTGCGGGTAAATTCCAGTTAAATTAAGCATGGATTTTTTGACCTATTCTCGATTAGTAAAATTTGGTGTTTTATCATTAGATCAAGAATATCAAAATTACCTTAAAGGCGCGTCAGACCTTACCCAAAAATGGAATCTGGATTGGAGAGTTACTTGTGATGTAAATATCATCGCTTATGAATTTCGAGTTTAAACCATATTAAACCAATTCTAATAAAGGAGTTTTATTAACATGTAGAAATTCCAAGATTTAGAAGAAGAACGTATCGATTTCTTGAAGAGGAATTTATGGCTGTACGCAAATTTAATTTCATCAAGTTGTGTTGCCGATGACGAGGTAATTAATTATTCGGGAGAATAGAAATTTTGATTTAATCAAAATTTCCAGGATTATCAATCTAGAGGAAAATTCAAGTTTTTTTTACAAAAATGAATTATAAAATTATAAACCTATTTATAATAATAGTCATGCGAAAGTATTCGAAGTTGTTTAGAGCAGTGCCACGTCGAAATTGATATACTAACATTCATTCGGGAGCGTGCAACAGGACCAGAGATTCCTGGTATGAATTTTGATAATTTTCGATCATATATTAAAGGGTATATTTCTTGATTATAACTTTTTCTTGCAATTAGAACCACCAAGTTATGTGAATTTTCAATCAGGAGCTAAAGAGAGTGACTTGAGATACACCCTAGCATCATTTGAGAGAAATTCGACAAATGATGAATTTGGACTTGATTCAAATCGTGCCGTTCCTATTGATATAGCAGATAATACTTCCGAATATTCACAAACAAATGACTTGAGTATATCAATCAATCAAGATGAATTACAGTCAACACCGTATCAAGACAATCACAAGCAACGATATGACCCATATACAAAGAGCGGCTACACTAGTCCAACTCAACAAAGTCTTTATGAGATAACAACTAAAGATGATGATTCAGCATCGCATCAAAGTCCAGATTTAGACATGAAACGTGCAAGTTTGTATTCAACCTTGACTTCACCAAAACCAGCATCTTTAACTCAAAATTCATCACCAAGCTTAAATCGATCGCAACAAATTGAGTTTGAAGAGGAGTTTGAGCCTCCGATTGTTGGAGCGAAACAATTCATGTCAATTGGTAACAATGTTTTTGAAATTCAAGACACTAGTGTGAAAAATGACAAGATTGATGAACAACAATATTTGATTGAAAAAGCTTTGGCCGGATTTGAGAGTCAATCTGCAAATTCTGATATCAAAGAATCCCCGTTGAATTTATCTTTGGATCCAAACGTAAAGTCAAATCAAGAACAGTCAAATCTAGAATCAAAAGATATTTCACGGATTCAGACACATTTAATTGAGAAGCCTCAACCACCTATACCTTTAGAATCCAATCTTTACAAAATAGAAACTGATCAGCCTCATTCACATAAAAGCAATACAAACATCAATAATTTGTTTTCGGATCAATCTCAAATCGATTCCAGAACTTTTAATTCCCATTTGAGTTCAAAACTTCAGAGCACTGATCACACCCCTTCTTCGCAAACCTCCTCTCAATCCCAAATTTTAGCTACCTCGAAACCATCATCTACGTTTTTAAATCCGCAACAGCGACCTCATCAACCCAATCCGCAGCAATATCAATATCAGCCACCTCAGCATCAACAATACCAACAAATTCGCTCTCAAGCTCATCCTTATCAACAACAACAGCTTCCAAATAGCCAGCAGCCACCATATGGAGCTATCGCTGGTCAACCATTTGACCCATCTCATATAGTAAATGGACCAGGCGATGCACGACGTCAGCCTTCAGCGGATTTTGGTCCACGATCGTCCCAACAAATGGAAATTCAAACAATGATAAGTAATCGTTCCCGATCTCCACAGATACCACCGGCTACTATTAACCAAGGACCAGGTGATTTAAGACGACTTTCTATGACCAGTCAACTTCCAATTTCAAATCAGTTTCAGCCTAACCAGCAACCATCCTTAAAGAATGAGTTACGACAAAGTCCTCATCAAATTGAATCAACTGGAGAGCCATCATCAGTTACTTCTTCGATACGTCAAAGCCCGTCACCCTCTCCAAGACGTAACTCTTCAACTCCAATCCCATCTCCCAAACTTAAAACATCGCCTAGTCAAGGAGTCACGAGAACAGATACGATAAACACTTCCTCCAGTACCAATAGCAGTAATAAGTCTCTTGGAATAACAATGGATGCTTATGGTAGAGTAACTCAGGATACTTTAGCTGAGAAATATCTTAAAAATGATGGACGACTTCCACCAGAATCTGCCAAATTTCAAATCACTGCTACTCCGACTATTATCAGCGATTCAAATTTCGCCAGCCGACCACAATCCGAATATTCATCAGTGACGCCCTTCCAACAACCTCGTCCAAACAGCTCCGTAAACAGTACAATAAATGGGGATCAAAATAATCGTCATAAATATGTACCATCCTCGGCCTATCAACCTTCCCCTTTACAAGGGAGGCCTTCCCTGCGTACCAATAATGTAAACACCTATGATTTTTCTAGACAAAATCCAAATATTCATCCCAATTATCGTGGTGGATCTCAACCAGGACCATATCAACAACAAATTTCACGTTCAAATATTCAACGAAGCAATACTATAAATACTGCGATAAGTACTCCGTATACTTATGGTCCAGATGTTGATGGTCTACCTAGTAGCTATCAACCACCTCGCGATTCAGGTCCTTCTAATTATGGGCGACCCGAGTTAACTCCAGTGATCCAACCACAGCAATTGAGACCTCAATATCAAAACCCAAATTTTCATCAAGCTCCAAGGGGACCTGCTCTTGGTTTTCAGCCACACCAACAACGTCAGCCATCTTCTTTGTCAAGAAATGCTACATTACCACCCAACGCTGTATATGGAGGAAATCCCAACCATAGCCATCCTGGTCCTTCTGTAACACAAGGACCTTCATCTTATAATAATAATAATAATAATAATTCTTCGTGGAATAGACCTCCACCGCATAACCAACAATCATCCCCACGATTACCTGCTGGAATTGTACCAGGTCCAAATGGACCTTCAAACAGACCCGGAACCCAATTGACGGATGATGGGCGGCCGATTCTTTTTACTGGTGAGCTTATTCATATAAAATTTGTTTAAATTATTTATATTCTCAATATTCTCAATATTCATTCTTTGTGGTAATTTAATTTGATAGTGCGCACATTATATGACTATCGAGCAACTATACCCGAGGAAATATCTTTCACGGCGAATGATGTTTTAGCTGTTCTTGCAATGCAAGAAGATGGTTGGTGGGAAGGAGAACTTTTAGATGAATCTCGAAAGGTCAGAGGATTATTTCCCAGCAATTTTACGACGCCATTGGATTAATTGATCGATTGTCCACAATTTTATATATTAGATAAGTTCTATTTTATAAATTTTTATTTCATCATGCTAAAGTATAGCTTTATTTTAAGTTCACGTGAAATGGATGTTGTAAAAAAAGTATTTTAGAATGATAATTTTAGAATCTTAAAGAAATATTTTGTATTTTATTATAACTAAATAAATTTTGAAACTATCAGTGGAAGCAATTTGTTATTTTATGACTGAATTAATCAAACAAAAATTGAAAAGCAGGTTTTTTGCAATTTGTATTTATATTCCACGGTAAATTATTTATTATTATTTGATCTTAATATTATAAATTATTGATTACATTTCGATAAAACTATTAATACTTTTTATTTTCAATATATAGCTGTTAATTTGTTTAGTATTTAACTAATTTATTTAATTTAGTTTTAATTTTTTTTATTCAGTTTAATGAACAACCAAGTGTTCTAAATTGAATATAATTCATGTTTTTTTTATACATTTAGCTAATCAAGACTATATTAAACTATTTTAACAAAAATATCTCTGTCTAGTTTACAAAAAACAAATACTGCTATTTTAAACCAAAACTTGAAACATAATTCTTCTTAATACTAAACATTTACATATTTTTAAACAAAATATTAATAAACCACAAATATTAGCAAATAAAAATTTATTGGCACTAATAAATTTTTTTTTTTTAGCCAGATTTGTTTTTTATGTTCAATTATAAAACTTCAAACAAAATCAATTAATTTTAATATTTTATTTTTTATATTACTAAAAACCAACATAGTTTTAATATATTATTCTCTAAATATAAAGTTTTTATATATTATTACATACAAATTAATAATATTAATACATATTATTAAGAATTAAAACAACATAAATAAATTCAAATTTGTATTAATTAAAAATTATTAAATAAATACATATTTATATTACAAATAAAACTATAATTTAAAAACTTTATTTTACTGTATTATATATATAAATACTTAATATATATAATTTAATATTTATTACTTAATAAGATAATTAAATTATTAAAAAAATATTAAGAGACAAACATATATTATATCATTATTAATTACTATAGAACTATCTTTTTTTTAATAAGATATACAATCAAATATTTAATAATATTATATTATAATAATATGTTATTTATGATACATAGTTATAAATATATATATTATAAATATATAGTATAATATAATTAAACTTATTGTATTGTTTAATTTAATGTGTTTTTTATCTCCTAATTTAGTGTATTTTTTATTTTTTGATCTAATATATCTTTTATTTCTTGATTTATTACATTTTTAATATTGTATTTTTGATTTTATTTATTGTTAAACTCTTTTAATATACAAGCTTTTCTAACTATATTACAATATAACAAGTTTTATATTAATAAAACTTGTATAAATTAATACTAAAAGTTTTGCAATATATTTAGATATAGTTATATAGTAAACACAAAAAATTCAACATATCAAAAATTCAATTTATGTATCATAAATTAGATTGTATTTCTATATTTTAATTGATTAATAAATTATATAAGACATAAAATTTGAATTTTTTTTTTATAACAGTATAATTATTTGTTGTAAATAAAATAGTTTTAAGTTTATTTTTATATAGTATTTTGTTTTTGTTGAGCTAATTTTTTTTAAACTAATTTGTTAACAGATATTAATATAATCATTGAAAAGTAGTTATATTTATTAGCACAAAATTAAATTTAAGTTATTTTCAATAAGCTATTAGCATTAGTATTTTTAGCTTCTTTTTTATAATGAACTTTGTATAAAAATTGCTATAAGTAAGTATTTTATTTTGTATATTTTTCTTCAAATTGTGATTTATTAAATAACCAAATAAGTTTTTTATAATTAATATATAAATTAAATAGTTAGTAAAAATAATATTTTTAGTTTTATATAATCTAGTAAATAATAAAACATCTTAAGTTTATAGTACTGTATATTTTTTCAGCTATACTAATACTTCTGTTAATATAAATAATTAGATGTTTTCTATTATTTGGCCCAATTTAAAATAAAACTGCTTCAAGAGTATTTTTTAATGTATTAATAGTTACAATAAACTGTTTATTAAAATTTAGATATATTAAGATTAAAGCTTTGATAAATTAGTACTTGAAATAATTAAAAACTTTTTATTGTTTAGTTTTTTAAATATACAATACATATTTTAAAAACAAGTAGTAAAAAAATTTTTAATAAAGTGACAGTAATATTTAATGAGTTTTAAAATTTTTATAGTTCACAAAAATTGATTAAAGAAAAAAAATTTTAATTTTTTTAATTTTGTTCAGATTTGGTTTTACTTTATTTTTTTCAATAATATGTTTTAGAAAAAAAGCTTTTTTCTTTTTTAAACCTAAAAATCTATTAAAAAATACATTTATTAAAAAGAAGTTTTTTAATCATTTAATACAATAAATCCAAATCTTTTTTGCTTAATTACAAGATTATTGTTGGTTTTAGTATCATTATTATAAAGAAGTTTATTAAAAATTCTGGTTTTAACAATAATAACAAATATGTTCTTTTAAGAAAAAAGAGAAAAAATAATACTTTGAATAACAATAATAATAATAAAGTAATTTTTACAAAGACTTTAAGTGGTTACTCTTGAAACTTTAAAACTAGTAATATTACTAAATTTAATAGTATTAATATACAAAAAAAGTGTTTGGTAAAAAAACCAGTATTGATTATAATAAAAAGATTATTTCTAATAAAAAAAATTCCAACCAAATACTAAAAAATTTACAAATAAAGACCAAAAAAGCATTGAAAACATTTTTAAAAAAGATCAATTTTTTAAGTAAAAATAATGATAATATCTTGTTAAATACTCTATTAGCTCTTTTTTTCTTTCTAAAAAATCTGGTTAATGTTTCTGTTAAGAATTTATTTATTTTGGATATTAGTTTGATAATATTATTGAAAAGTTTTCTTAAAACAAACTTATTACAGTCAAAAAATTGTTTTCAAAAATTAATGGTTTTGAAAATAGAGTTCTAATTGAACCAAACTGAACCAAACTTTGAATGTTGTTCAAATTTAATTCAAATTATGAACTGAACTTAAACTGAACCAATTTTTCAAAGTAGATTCAGTTTAAGTTTGATATTGAATCTTTTTGACAAATCTAAATTTGGTTTAAGTTTGGTTCAAAGTTTATAAACTTGTTTAAGTTTAATAAAATTAAAAAAAAATATAACTTGTATTATTTGTTTATTAATTATTATTTTGTTTAATTACTATAATTAGTTAAAAAAATATATAAAACTATATATATAACAATTCTACTCTTTAACTTATTAAAATAAATTTATTGTTAGTATTATCTAATTTTATTAAAGATTTAAAATTTAATATAATAAAATTTGATAACTTAAATAGTTCAAATTAATATATTTGGTAAATATAGTTTTTAAAATAAAATATAAAACTATTTTGATAAATTTGAATGAACAAAAAAAAACAGCAAAATATACAATCTTAAAATATATGCATAAACTATTTTCTTACAAAATTACAAATACTACCAAACTTTTATAATACTATTTAAAGGCTTTTCACTAAACAATATATGTTATAATAAAAAAATATTATAAAAAAAAACAAAATATTTAGAAAAATTATGAATCAATTAAAAAAATATTTTAATAAATGAGATTGTTATTTTGTTTTATAATTTTTGGCCAATCTAACTAAAAAACTGCTTTAGTTTTCTGTAGTAACTGTTATTAATGTTGATAATAAAAAACTTTACAACATGATTACTATTGGGCTTATTAACTGTTAATAATCACTTTTTACAGTAGAAAACTCTAAATTAATTAAAATATTTCAATATTTAAATCCTATTTCTTAACTTGTTTGTGCCAATATAATTAAAAATAGAGTCATAAAACTCTATGTTTTGAGTAAACAAAAATTAAAAGTAAGTATTATTTTTATTATGAAATGTTTTTTTTTTATTTATACTTATAATATAATAAATATACTTAGATACTATTAAATCCAAAATTTCTTTTACATTAGATCTTTGAACATTTTTTAATAACAAAGTTTTTATTTCTATTACTGCTTATTATATTAATAACAATTGGAACTTTTAATAAACAATAATTGATTTTGGATTAATGAGTAAATAACATAATAGAATAAAAATTGTGAACAAATTTTTTAAGTATTAAAAAATTATAAAATTATATCAAAAATACATACATATATTCTTACATAAATTTGGATTAGTTAATAGCCAATAAAAAAATTAATATATTATATAGTATATTAGTATCATCTAAAACTCAGAGTTATTATAATACTTATATTATCAAAAATTGTGTTTTCTTAATATTGGCTTAAATTGGTTTTTATCATTGCTTTAAAGCTGAATTTTTGGTATTAATATTATTTAAGACTTAAAATTACTACAGTGTTCATATTATCAAAAACTATATTTTCTTAATATTAGTTTATATAGTTTTTATTATTGTTTTGCCAAATTTTCAACCAAAAAGTTTAAGAAAAAGTTATACTTACTCTTTTTTATACAAATTTACTATCAATTTTATTAGTTATAATATAATTTTTTTTAAACAGCTTCTTGCTATTATCTTTAATAATACTGTAAATAATAATATTTTCATAAAAAAGTTAGCAAAAAAATTAGAAAAGAAAAACATTCAATAGAATTCAAAGAATTTTCAATTTTAATGCTTTAATTATATTTTAAACTTAATAATACAGATAGCCTTAAATAAAATAAAAAATGATGTTTTCAAGATATTTGTTAAAAACCCAAATCAAATATATTTATCTGAAATTTTTTTAATATTGTTACTCATAGAAGATAAAAATTATAGTAGTATATACTAGCCAATCAGAAGTAAACATAGTAAATATAAAATTCTAAGATTCTTTTCAGAGGAATTACAAGATTCCAGGAATTACAAGATTCTTATACAAAGAATTGCAGAATTCCAATAATTCTAGGATTCCTGACAGGAAGAATAGAAGAATTGAAAAATCTTAAATATGTATATATAGCAGTAGCATTAAAAGCAGAAAAAACAGATTTTTCAATTTAAATTTTATCTAAGCAATCTTCTAAATTCACAAATATTAATAAATAATTATATGCTATCTTAATTCACTCTCTACTATCAACACTTCATATTGATAGTTGCCAATACTTAACTATGTTAGAACAATAGCTCTTGATCATGGTTATTGACAGGATATTAACATTCATTGCCTTGGCTTATTTTTTTATTTGTTATCATATTTTCTTTTTTTTTTTTTATTGTTTTCTTGTTGTTGACTAATTAATTAAGAATTAAGCATTGAATTATTAATGTCAAAGATTGCCTGGTAAAAAACTTCTGTAAAAGGATAAAACATTGAGATAATAGATTACTTACCAGAAGATTGCCAGCCACTAAGCCAAGAAAAAAATTAATAGAATTGTGATTCTAAAAGACTATTAAAAAAACTATTAAATCTCTGTTTATTATACAAAAGATTCAACCAAAATCTTCAGATTACTAAAATCTTCAAATATTACCAATTATATCTGTTATTAAGCACCAAGTTACAGATTTGTTATTTGATTTAAGACCCCAAATAATCATCTGTAACATTTGGTGCTTCCTGTGAAATTTAATTTAACAGAGAACCAGCACTAACAGTACTTATCTAAAACAGTGGCAGAATTCAAAGAAACAGGAACAAACCATTTGAGATTTGCAAAATCTTTATTTCAATATTATTACACTTATCTCATATTAACAAATAATAGTTGGCCAACAAAATCAGCTTTTAATTACTACATTAATGAAAGAATAATATATCATTTGAAAGGCCAAGAAGATCCAAAATCCATCTTCAACAATTTTTTCAGTGAACTACTCTAAAGCATTACACTATTACAGAATTATTTATTTGCACCACTAATTACAAAAATAAATAGAGAAATAGAAAAATATACTAAACAAAGATTCTTTATCATCTTTGCTGACAAAGAAAAAAAAAGATTGCAAACACTAGCAAGAACTCCAAAGCAAATACAATTACCTATTTGAAAGAAACAGAGAGTCAACTTACTTGCTAATTCATCATACTATTACACACTCAGAAGCACTATCAATATAACATTAATAGGTGTATTTACCATAAATGCAACAACACTATTAAACAGAATTCCATTCTAAAGTAAACAAAAGAAAGCAGAGTTACTAAAAACATACAGCAATTATTTTGAGAGATTTAAATTATGATTTCCAATACTATCAGAAACTTGATTACTATCACCACAACCAGATTTTAGAACCATTAGTTCTTGAGAAATAATTAATTCTGAGAAAGAAAAAAATAATAATCAAGAAATTAATAAGCAAAATCCAATTTTTGAAAATCCGGAAATTCAAACCTTGATTATTCCAACTTAGCAAAATCAGAACAATCCAAATACCATCCCTATTGTTGCCCAAAACTTACCTCCAGTAATCATGATTGACTCATCACCAGTCCTACCAATTGTTAAACAGCAACAGCAACAGTCACAACCACCATCCCAGCAGCAACTGTAACAGCAACCTCAACCTTAATCACAACAACAATTACTATTAGCACTAATGGCCTATACACCCATTGCCAAAATTAAGAAATTTACTAGCGAAGAGGACAACACCCAAGTATGGCTCAATGATATGGAAAAAGCCATTACAGCCAATAAATGAAATGATGGCAGAGTTCTTCAAGCAATTCCCTATTTTTTCCAAGATATTACTAATTCATAGTATCAGAGTTTAGCTGTCAAACCACAAACTTTTCAAGAATTCAAACTTGAATTTTTGAGATATTTTAGTAACAATAATAGCATTAACCACTTGGCAAATATCTTTACTACCATCAAGCAAGGAAAAAGTGAAGCAGTCACTACTTATCTAGAACATTTCTACAGGAATCTGTGCCAAATTCAAGCCATTGATGCCAATTATTTCACAGCACCACAAATTTTGAACCAGTTATCTGTGGTCTGTACAGTAACATCTTTTAATGTGTACATTTATTACATCCAGTTGACTTGCAAGCAGCAGTTATATATACTAGAAACTTTGAATCAGCTGAACTCAAAGCTAATCATACCCAAGCTGTAAATTTAGTAATAAACAGATTATCTAAATAGGATTTCAAATTGAAACAATTCAGTGATTCAATCAATCAGAAAATTGAGGAATACTTAATTAACAATTAGACAATCTATCAATCTTTACAACAACATAGTAATTCAAGAAACTCAAATCATTTCTAAAATCAGACATGCCTATCATTATTAACCAATCAAACATAGCAATTAGAGACACATGTTTATTACAATTGTGGTAAACAAAGTCACATTAAAGCTAGCTGCCAAGTTTATAGCAATAACTCATAATCGGAAAATCAATATCAAAACTCTGATCACAGATTTCAAACACCAAATTACTACTTAAATCAAGATTAGTACCAACCTAATTATACTCAAATATTACAACAACCAATATACATACCTCTAATATATTAACTGGCAATATCTGTAATATATTAACCACTGTAGCCACAACTAATTTATTAATTGCAACTCATTCAAATACTGTCACAAATGACTATGCCCAATAGAAATCAAAGGCTGAGAACCATCTAACAAAACTGGAAATTGGTGATGGTTGTTTATTAACTGATTTTCAGCACATTCTAACAACCTTCAGAATCATGTCTAAAAAATTTGGGAAATAGATACACCCAAAATCTGAGTTCCCAGAACTATTTAAGTCTTCTGGTTATCCTAAAAAACGTCTTATTCAACAACTTAAAAACCAACCAAAAACCACTTATTAACAAAATTTTACCAGCAACCGTCACTAATAACAACGTGTTAGCAGCCATCTTTTTATTTGAACTTGAGAAACAGTTTAAAATGCCTCTTTTTAGTGGTGCTGCCCTTAAAAAAAAACCCATAACTGCAATGTACACCAATGCTAAAACTGATAATTATTCCATCAAATTAATCTTGAACAGTGGGTCAGCAAGCAGCATTATTATCTGACAACTTATAAACTAATTAGGTTATTAAGTTGATCATACTGCCAGCACCTGAATTATCACTACTGATGGAATGACAAAGACTTCAATCAGTAAAATCAATGACTTCTCATTTAAAGTCAATAGCATCATTATATCCATCAAAGTATTAGTCATAAAAGCCATTCAGTATTAAGCTCTTGTTGGAAATAATTGGCTGTCCAAAACCAATGCCATTCTTGATTGGAACATGCAAAACTCCAGTTGAATTTTAATGGACAGCATACTTGCACACCTGCCATCTGTGGTCATTTTAAAGCTTTTCAAAGAAAGCAATCATTGATTGAGCTAAAAAAAAAAGAAAATAAACCTATCTGGAAAGCCTATTAAGTTTTATAGGCTGATAACAACTACAATGAACTATTACTCATATTTTCATAAGATAACAAAGAAAAAAAAAAGTGAAAAGAGGAACTTATTTGAAACAACAATTAAATATTGTGGATTAATAACAATTAGAACAAGTAGACACCAAATTAAAAGTGGGAAGAAACCAAAAAAAGAAAAGGAAAAGAGAAAGAAGAAAAGCCAGTACCAGCAATCATTACAACTTATATTTTATATATCTATACTCTACTACAACCATCTAACTATCACTGACCAAAACTGGTGTGTATTGATTGTGACAAGAAGTTGTCATCAATAGATGCATGTTGTGATGATGATGAAGAATACCCAATGGCAACAAAATTTTATTGTTATTCTTGTGTTCTTGAATGGTTTGGACGACCAAAAAAACAAAAAAAATGAGATAATAAGCCTTGTCTTGCCTATGAAACCATCTTGTTTGATAAAAGAATATGGAATAACATTTCTGGATATAGAAGAATGTGTGATGAAATATGTTAATATACTATCTTAATAAACAACTGAATACACAAAAAAACTCCAATCAACAACATGTGGAAAAAAACATTGTGATAATTGGAAGAATATCTCCATAATGAACATAAGATTTAGAAAATAGTGAGTGTGAAAGCAGAAAGCACAACAACCAGTGAATTACTGAAAATCAAGAACAACCCCTTATCACTTTCAAAACCCGAATATGTTCAAACTTTTGACATTTTTAATAATATTGAGGATGACTCTAAAGAATTCCACAAGCATTACTAACAAAAGAAAAGCAAAAACAATAGTTAGAACAGTTGAATACTAGATTATGCCAATATTGTTTAATTCCCAGCAATTTTGAATATTGTAATAATTGTGATCTCATTTACAATCCACCACCACACATAATCTACATAATCCCAGAGAAAAAAGAACCAATCAGCAGCTGCACAGTAGAATTGGAATCAAATTTCAATCTCAATTCAAACTTTAACAATGACAACAACAATAACAATGGTTCCAGCACCATTCAATATAGCAACCAAAATAACAATAATTCAAACTACAATTCAAATCCCAAACAATACATTGCGCTCTCTAATCTTATTAAAGAGCAGAAACTAAAATAGTTCAGCAATAATGATAAAAATATTATGCCAAAACATGCATATAATACTGATGTTGAGTTTAATCTAAGATATTCAAGAAAAGATGCCATCAAATTAAAACCACACTCACACACATGCATTGATCTTAAAATAGTACTGGAAATCTTAACAACAACAATAATTCAACTAGTATTAAGGAGTAATCTAGCAAAAAGAGGAATCAACATCAGAGGAGGAATAATTAATGCAGGATATATAAGAAATATTATTATAATGCTACAAAATAATTCAGAAAAGGCTTATATTATAAAGCCAAACAAAAAAATAGCACAGGCAATATTCTTGCCTTTAGTTAAAATAGCTCAATTAGTGTTAGTAGAAAAAAGGAAAGAATTAAGAATAACAGCAAGAGGGATACAAGGATTTAGATTTATGGATAGAATAGATGTACCAGTCAATATGGCAGAGGAAAAGATTATTGACAAGGAAGAAATTATTTTTATTCATCAATTAATCTCTATTCCACTATATAATCAGTACATGTTAGCCATAGAAAGAAAAGTAAAGAACCAGGCCCAAATATTTGAAACAGAAGCTACAATTTGTGAATTAAGAAAAATTGGATTTACCAATCTTTACATACCAGCCAAAAGCCCTAAATACATCAAAACTTCTATTTACAACATAACTAAAAATGTCATTGAAATACCAAAAAAAATTACCATCAGATATTTAAGTACTGAAGTTGAAAAACAACCACCAAACCCTATTTTAAATTTTCTACAGCTTTGCAGATATGTAAATATTACATCACAAACAATCTATGGACAAAAAAAATGTTATCTGCTTCAATCAAAACAATTGAAACAGATGAACTTGAGAAATCTAGACCTATTACAATATATGCAGCTTAAGATATTATTTAACAACTTCAACAACATTTTTGCTTGTGAAAATGAATTTGGCAGAACTAACATAATCCAACATCAGATTAAGACTGGAGACGCATTGCCAATCAAACAAAAAGCATATCAAGTACCACCAACAAGTCATAAAATCATTTGACAAAAAATTAATTAGATGTTAGACAACAGATTAATTCAATCATTAATAAGTTTATGGTCATTGCCAGTAGTACTAGTCTGTAAGAAGAATAGAAAAATCCACTTTTGTATAGACTACCAAAAACTCAATAAAATAACAAAAAGAGATAGCTACCCAATTCCAAAGATCCAAGAACTTTTTGATGCTTTTAGAGAAAAAAAATGATTTTCAACTTTAGATTTAAACAGTTATTACTGGCAAATAGCCATAAAACCAGAAGATAAGAAGAAAACAGCTTTTACAATCCAAGAAAGAAATTTCAAATTTGAAGTTATGCCTTTTGACTTAATGAATGTACTAGCCACATTCCAACAGCTTATAAAAATTGTCGATACTGGACTACTGTAGAAATCAATAGTTGTTTACTTAGATGATACTAATATGTTCTCTAAGATATTTAATCAAATTCAGGATTGGAAACAAAGTACTTTTATATTATACCAAAGTAAAAAAACAATAGAATAGAAAATTTGACTTCAAATGAGACAAACCATTTCACATAGAAGAAATTTTAGAAAATAGAGCTTATAAATTAAGGTTGAACAACAAAATTTTAACCAAAGCAGCACATGGAGATCGACTGAAACTATATCAAAACATAGTACCAGCATCTACCAGTAATATTCCACAACTGGAAGCACAGAGAATACTAGTTCAACCAGATAAGATTCCATGAGATTTGGAACCAATCATAGTTATTGAACCAAATACATCAAATTGAACAACCAAAAGAGTATATAAAGACATGGTATACACAACAAAAGCAACAAAGAAAAATGAAAATACCAAATTATATTCACACTTTAACTTAACAATTGTTTCAGGCTTTAAGTCAACAGCAAGTAAACATAGAAATTATCATCAATAACCAAACAATTTGTTATTAAAACACCAAACAAAAAGAGAAAAGTACACCATACCAGCAATTACAAAAACAATTAATAAACTGGTCAGATAAAATAGTAGAGAAAGTAAAAAACACTTTTAGAAAGATAATCATCATAATTCTAACAGAAGAACTAATAAAAAAAAATTAGAACAAATAAATAAACCAACTTCTAATACCATACTGCTACTATCAATTGGAACGAAAAGTAGATATTCAGAAGTTATATTTTGACAAATTCAAGAGAATTTTCAATCAAAAGATAATCTGAAACATTGAAAACATTATTAGAAAGAAAACAAACTTAACACTACATATCAAGACCATTTATTGACTACACACTATATTTCAAAACTACCCAGAAGTATTTTTACACTTTAATATGGAAACAATAATCATTAACCAATAGGGAAGAATAAACAACTTACAAATTGAAGAAATAAAGAGTAAGGTGGAACAAACACTACTTGAAAAAAAAGTATTTAACATAATTCAAAATGAGAATTTTGATGGAGCTTAATATTAAAAGGAAGAGATAATGTTACTTATAAAAAAAAAAACAAAGATAAAAAATAGTAGACTAATAAGAGAGTACATTGTTCAGCAATGTGGAGCAATATCAGAAATTATAGTACATTGTTCAGCAATATGGAGCAATGTTAAGAAATTAGAGCACATTGTTCAAGAAATTATAACACATTGCTCAGAAATATAAGCAATCTCATAGAACATTAATTATGTATATATAGTAGTAGCATTAGAAGAAAAAAAGACAAACCTCTTAGCTTAGATTTAATCTAAGCAACCTTTTACATCACAAATATCAATAAATAATTCTTCACCATCTTAATCTATTCCTTACTATTAATACTTCATGTTGATAGTACTTGATATTTAATTACACTGAAACAATAGCTCTTGATCACAGCTATTGATGGAATACTAACTTGCAATTGTCTTGGCTTATTTCTTATTTTTTTTTATTTTTTTTATTTTCTTTTGTTATTTTTTTTGGTTTTACTAATTTATTAAAAATTAAGTGCTAAATTATTGATGTTACAGATAGTCTGGTAAAAGACCCAGAAATAAGGGTAGAATTACATATATATTAACAGATAGCTTATCAGAAGAGCATGACTGCCAGAATAAATCTGGCTGCCAAGCTAAAAAAGAAATTGGACAGAATTGCAATTCCAAAAAACTACTACAATCACTACTGAATCTCTGTCTATTATACAAAGAACTCCACAACAAAATCTTTAGATCCACCAAAATTTTCAGATCACAAAAACTTTTAGAAATCAACACCATTATATTAACTGAGCACCAAGTTATGGATTTGTTATTTGTTTTAAGACCCCAAATAAATATCTGTAATATCATCTAAAGATTAAATTAATATTAATTGAAAGCTTTTCTGAAAATAATAATACTTTGATAATTTATCATATAGTAACATGATTTTAATGATTGCTGATTGGCTAAAATCTGATTGATCAGCATTCAAAAATTAAAGATTAATAATAAAAGTGACTAATTTTAATAACTTTATAAAATATAATATAATTCAAAAAATTAAACTATAAATGTAAAAAAGAGGAACTTAATTTATTATATTTACAGTTTAGTTTTTTAATATTATTAAACTTGGAAGACTAAATACAATTTAAAATTATATAAATTGTTTGATAACTATAAATAATTTACATCATAATAACAATTTCTAAAGCTAATTTAAAATCTATTTTTATAAAAAAATAGAGTACTATAATTACAAAAAATTGTTTAGAATATTTTAAATTAAATTTAAAATTATTTGTATGTGCTCTTTTAGAGCATATTTTTTTATTGTTGTTATTGTATTATTTTAGTTTTAATTTTTTTAAAAATTAGAATAAATAAGATATTGTTTTATTTTAGTAATTATATTTGACTTTTAAAATATTATGTTTTTTGTATCTAATACATTCTTTTTTTAAAGTTTTTTAAGCTTAAAAATAGAGTAAAGTATTTATAGAAATAGATTAAACAAAAGATTATATTTATTATAATATTAAAAGTAACAAAAAATTAAATAGTAATTATATAATTTAGTGTTAAGATCAGCTAATCTTTGTTTTTGTTCTTTTTAAGTAGAAACAAATTCTTGATAACATTCTTGAAATGCTTTAAGATCATTAGTAAATAAATTATTTATCTTTTTGACTGTTATTAAAACATTTTTAATAGTATATATCTCTGTAATAATGGCTTTTTTTTATTTCATTGTAGTTATTTTTCAGATTTTATTTTTGCTATAAATATATAAATTTAGTTAATATTATTAACCAAAATTTAAAATATTATTTAAAATGAAATTATTTTTATAATTTTTATTATTATTTAGCATATATTATTATTTTAATTTATTACTTATTAATTTATTAAATTATTTAAATTATTATTTAATTAATAATCTAATTTGTACAGAACACAAATAAAATTAAAAATTGCAATAATTAAATTATGTAATATACCAAACTATATAGCATTCAAAATTTGCAAAAATATTTAATAATTTAACAAAATATTTAATAGTTTATTAATATAATTTATAATCTACAAAAATAATCTGTGCTTTAACTAAATATATCTTTAGTTACCAAAATATTTAAAAAAAATGCTAGATTATAGAATAGTATCACAACAAATTGTATAAAAAAAAACTTTTCTTTTTAAGAAAATATATTTTAATTAAAATTATTTTACTTAAAATCAATTTTTTATTAAATATTTTCTTTACAAATTAATTTCAATAAAACTTATTTTAAAAACAAAATTTTTAATTATTTTTGTTCAAAATTGATTATTTTATACTAACAATTTAAAATTAATTAGCTATTAATTTCAGTAATTATTAACAATTTCCAAATCTAAATGTGAAACAACTTTTTTAACACATTTTTTTATATTTTTTTTTAGTTTATATTTTTTTTCTTTTTTTTTTATATTATTAGATAGTCTACAATTAAGATTTTTTGTAAAAGAGTTGATTTTTATTACAAAATAATTATACATATTTTTAAAATTTTTTGTAAAAAAGTTGATTTTTACTGTAAAATAACTATATAAGTAATTGCATAGAATTGGTTATTCTATTATAAATTTAACAGCATATATAGTTCAAAGTATAAAAAAATATTTTAGAAAAAGAATTAACTTATTAGAGGTTTACTGACTTTTATTAATAGCAAAATTAACAGTAAAATAGCATTAATAATATTAAAAAAAGAATAGAAAAATCTTTAATAACACTGGTTAATTGCTTAACTATAAACAATATTACAGATGATTATTTAGGGTTTTAAAACAAATAACAAATTCATAACTTAATGCTCAATAACTGTTAATAATGATAATTTCTAAAGATTTTGTTATTTAAAAATTTTAGTTGAGTTTTTGTATAATAAACAAAAATTTAATTAATGATTTCTTTTATGAATTTTTTTTTAGTGTAGTGGTTAGTTTAGTTTGGCAGTTATGTTTTTCTGATAAACTATTCTTAAGTTTTCTATTTTTGTTTCACAGATTTTTTATCAGACTATTTTTAATATTAATTATTTAGTACTTAATTTTTTTAATCAATTAGTAAACAACAAAGAAAACAAAATAAAAGAAAAAAAAGAAAAAAAGAAATAAAAAATTAGTATTTTATTAATAGCTATGATTAAAAATTATTGTTCTAGTGTAATTAAGTATTGGATTCTATTAATATAAATTGTTAATAGTATAAAAATGATAAAAATTCTTAATCAAGTAATAATAGCATAAATTTAATGATTATGGATATTTTTATTTGATATAAGTATAATTTCATTTTAAGTTATAGAAAACTATTTTTTGAAGAAAAAAATATTGGATAATTATTTGTTTTTAGCTATTGTTTTTTTTTTGCTTCTAATATTTTTACTATATATATATAATTTGTGTTATATGAAATTTTACATATTTTTATTTTTTTTTATACTACTTTCTGAAAATGTGCTTATTCCTGAAAATGTGCTTATTCCTGAAAATATGCTATAATTTTCTGGAAATGTGTTTATTTTTTGAAAATGTGCATATTTCTAAAAATATGCTTATTTATTAAATATTATTCTTTTTATTGATCTATTTTGTGATCTGTTTTTTTTATTTTTTTGGTACTTTTTTTTCTATAAGTAATAACAATAGTAAAAAAATTTTTTTTACAGATTTAGTTATTAATAAAAATAGTATATTGACAAAATTTATTACATATTTTTTTTTTAAAGATATTATTTTATAGTTTTTCATCTAATAAAATTTTCTTACAAACAAAACATAGTATATTATTCTATTTGTTTTGTTATTTTAAGTATTCAAATAGTTTTAGTAAATAAAAACAACAATAATATCTAATAGCAATTGGCTATATTTTATTGTTTTTTATATATATATTCATTAAAAATAACTTTTTTTCACAATTTACACAGACTAATTATAAAAAATAATAAAATTAATTTCTTTAATTTAGTAATACATAAGCAAAAATTAATGTTTGTAACTTTTTGTCTGTTTTTTTCTTCTCAAATGAATGACAATAGTAGTTTCATGCTAAAATTATCAATCTAAAAAATTTGGTATGTTTTTAAATCAGCTAAATTATAGATTTTTTGAATTTGATAAAAGATAATTTAAGGATTGCTATTTTAAAATATTCACAGATGGCAGATGTTTAAATATATTAACTATTAAAGAAGATTTGAAGCTTTTGAATATTTGAATCAAGAATAATATAAGCCTTAATCAATCAATTGTTATTAATTAAAACTTGATACTAAATTACTTTTATTATTAAAACTTTAATAAAAATTATAATTTTATTAATATTAAAAAAAAGTTGTTAATTTTTTTAATTAGTATTTTGGTATTTCTGTTAGTCATAACAATTTTAACAGTAATAGCTAAATTAACTTAGTAATTCAATTAATTCATGAATTGTTTTATAATTATACTGTCAGTTAATCTATTATTAAGTATTAATTAATGTTTATTTGTTTTATTATAATATTAATATATATTGTTGTAATTAACTTGTTCTGATTAATAGCAGTTTTATTAAAAAAGTTAAAACCATTTAAATTGTCAATATTAAATAAAAATATGGTGGTAAACATTTTATTTTTAGTAATTATAACTGAAAAAATTATATTAAAAATAGTTTGATTATTGTTAAAAAAGAAAAAATTGGTAATTTTAACTACAGCTTTTTTTTTTAAAGATACAGTATTACCAAAATTTGGAGTTTTAATAAGACTAAAATATAAAATCTGATTTGAATATTTTGTTAATATTACTTAGAATAATGAGTTGTTATAATTTATATTTTAAAATAGTATTATAGTAAATTGAATTTGATTTTTATTATTGCTTTGTTATTCTTGATTATAATCAATAATTTAGAGTCTTAAGTTGTTATATTATAAAGCTTAGTATTAAAATAATATTTGTAATATTGTTTATAAGTATTAATAATAATCCTGTAATAATTAAAGTAAATATTGTAATTATTAATATTAAGACAAAAAGTATTGAAATTCTGTAAGTTGTAAATATTTTGGTTGTTGTTAATATTTTAATTGTTGTTAATATTAGTTTTTATAATTTTAATCAAATATTTTTTTGTGACAATTATTCACAATATGATTAAATTTTTAATAATAATAACAGTTATAAGGATTTTGTTTTTAAAATTGCTGTTATCATTAATGTTATTATTATTGTTAATACTTTGTAGTATTGTTATTTTTTTAGTATTATAAAGACTAGTATGCTTTTGAATTTTTTACAAAAAATCTTTCAATTTTTTGAGTTAATTTTTTACTTAATTGAATAAGCTTTGTATTAATATTAAAGGTTTTATTTATGGTTAAATTAACAGCTTAAATGTAATTTGTTTTTTGTTTTGTTAATTTAAAGTTATAGACAAGTATTATTATATTCTATAAATTATTAAGATGTTAGAATTTAATAGACCAAAATAAATAATAATTGTTTTATAATGTTAAATTGATTTTGTAATTAAATTAAAATATTAAAATTGCAAAAGTACTATAAAAAAACAAGTTTAAAAATAGCAAAATCAGTTGGTTTTTTATTAAGACTTTAATATTACAAGTTTGTAATTTCAATTAAAAAAAAAAGTAAGACTTAAATTGTTTTGATTTTATTTTAGCTATTGACTATAATTGTTTTCTTAATTTTTACAATCTATGTATATGTATTTTCTTTTTTATCAAAGAATTTTTCTAATTTAACAATGTTTTTGTATATTATAACTAAAATAATAAAGAGTTGTTTATTTGTTAATAAAAAAAAATTGACAGAAATATGTTTATTTGTTTAGTTAAACTTAAAGTTGATTGTTTCTCTTTGTTAATTGTTATAATAGATTAAAATAGTAATGTTTTTCTTAAAAGAATAGTTATTAATTTAATTAATAATTATAATATTTGTTATTTTTAAGTAGTAGTATTTTGAAAAATAGTATTTGTTGTTAAGATAAGATTTTAAAACAGTATTTTATATGTTCTTAATAATTTAGTCTAAAAATTTTTGTTAATGTCTTAGAAATAAAGATTTTCAGAAGTTTTTAAAGTTTTTAGCTGTAAATTATTAAGTAATTTAATAAAATTTTGTTTTTTAAAGTCTAATAATAAAATAGTATTAATAGTATAAAATTTTTAACTTTTTGCTTGTTGTAAGTTAAGGTTTTTTTGTATAAATTGCTGTTAAATATTGTTTTTTATATCTAATTTGGATTTTTTAGATAAGATTTTTGTGTTATAATTTTATTTAAACTGTAAATAACAATTTTGTATATATATCATAATTTTTTGTTAATAAAAAAAAAAATTTCTGTAATTGTATTTTTGGTGATTAAAATTAAATATAATAACAAATTTTAATGAATTTGTTCTTTGAGTTTTTTAATATCTATTGTTTTGCCTAAATAATAGTTGATTTTGGCATGTATATAATAGAAAAAATCACTTTTGATAACAAATATTTTTTTTGGAATTCCTAAATCTTCTCAAAAGTGTTGATATAATGTTTTTTTAAAAGACAAATAATTTTTTTTAATTATTTTAATAGTTGTTATTTTTGTAAATTTTTTGGGTGTTTTGTCTTTATGAATTTTATAACTTTACAAAAAGTACCAAATATTATAAATAAACTTGGTAGGATAGAATTATAACTTTTGGTACTTATAATTTAATAGTAAAACCCAATTAAGTATAAATAAAATAGTTTTTTTAATTAAATCAGTTATTAATTTCTGAAAATTTTCTTATTTAAAATTATACTTACTAAATTTTTTTGTTATAGGAGACAAAAAAATTGTTTTTTTAAATATAATATTATAGTTATGTTTTTTTTTAAGCTAGTAAGTATAATTACTAAAATTTAATATTGTTTTTCATTTTTTTAATAAGTTAACAAAATAAAATTAATATTTAAACCTAAAAAAAATCTCTTTTTTTTATCAAGTTATTATAAAATCTATTTCCAAATAGTTAATTTTTAATATTGTTATTCTACAAGAAAAAAAAAAATAAAAAAAAATTAATATTCTGTTAATTGCTATAATTAAGAATAATTAATTTAAATTATTAAAATTTTAAAAGCATTTATGTTAATAATATTTTGTCTAAAACAAAGATAAAACAAGCAATTAATTTGATTTTAACAATTAAAATATTAGAATTATGTACTAGAAAATTGAATAATAAGATTTTTTTATTAAATTAATAAAAAAATATTTAAAGTATAAATTTATTAGACTAAAATTTTAAGATATTAAAAAAAAGTTGATTTTTATTTTTTTATTGTTTTTTTTATTTGTTAAAATTATTTACTTTTATATATATTTTCTAATTCTATAAAATTGTTTTTAATTGTTTATAATTGTTTATTATTACTAATTATTGTTTACTATTTCAGTTATTGCTTCATTTTTTTATATTATAACTAGTTATTCTATGTTATTATTAGTTATTCTGTATTATTTTATGTTATTGTATTTTATTTTGTATTATTCTAAATTATTTCACATTATTTTATGTTATTTTATGTTATTTTAAATCCTAGTTTAATGGCTTTAGCTTTGAATTTTTATTTAAATATTCTAAAATATTTTTGAAAAATTTTTATTAACTAGATTTTTAAAATTTTAAGTAAGCTAGATTTTATTTATTTTTCTATTAATTTGTCAAATACCAAAAAAATATATTTAAAAAAAAGAGATTTGGTTTATTTTTATTAATAATTGGTTTTAATTTGAATATAATTGTTAATAATATATTATTATCTTACTAAGTTATATTTATTATAATAAATAATCTTTAGAAATTATTTATGAATAGTTCAAAAATATTAATAATTAAAATTAATAGTCTTAAAACTAATATATTAGTCTTAAATAGAACAATAAAATAGTCTTAAAAAAACTGAATTTTGTTTAAATAATAGTAAAATAGCTTTTTTTTGTTCACAATAAGTAGTTTAATATAAAAAATAGTTATATGTAATATTAAAAAAATAAATGTTTTTGCTAAGCAAAACAATATTATTAAATAAAATAAAAATTTAAATAATAATATTTTAATTATTATTAAAATTAAGTTTTACTTAAATGTAAAACAATTTATAACTTCTAAAAACTTCTTTCTTTTCTTCATTCCAAATTCCTAAAAAAAAGTCAAATTTTGAAAGAAGTTTTTTCTGTTTTTGCATATTGTCTTCCACTATTTTACAAGAATCAAATCCTTTTGTTGTTGGACCAGCTGCCATTATGAGTGGTTTTAGTGTTAAGAAAAGGTCTGCCAGAGTCTCAACTACTGGTTCAGTTAGTGGTGGTTCAATTCAAAAAGTCAAAAAGCCTTTCAATAGTGTTAAACTTTCAAGTGTGGATAAGAATCTCAAAGATAGTGGGTCTGTTAGTGTGAACAGACAATATGCTAGCATGGATATGGATGGAAAAGCCTCTGATGGTAGAGCCACTTCTAACTCCCAAATAAATACACCCAATGTGAAGCGTTTTAATACTGGTGCGGTTGTCGGTTTCCCTCTCGGCTCTATTAATTATGACATGAATGATAAGGAGGAAGTTTTTCTTCCTTTCCGTTTGTTTTTCTCTTTAGAAAAGGTATGGGTGGACCTCAAATTTGTTAAGTCTCAAGTGGAAGTTGCTGTGAAGAAATCGTTCACTTTGGACATCAATCTATCTGCTATGGAGGAGAAATCAGCAACCAAGACTCAGGCTATCAGAAAATTATTTTCAACAATCAATGGTTTTGGGGGGGCCACTACTTCCTCAAAATTTAAAGAGATCATCTAATTGATGTTTACTTCATCAGAGAGCATGGAAAAGACTATGTCATTGGCCAAAGAAAATAACATCATAGTAAACAGTGATCTTAAGAGACAAAGAAATTCTCATGAACACACCAAAGGATATGATCATTGCCATAGTTGCCAAATTTGGTGAAATTAAGTCAATCAGAGTGCAACTAATTGGGTTATGGCAGAAGGCTGTGGTGGAGTTCACCGAATCAAGTCAGGCTGATATGTTGGCTTTGAAATAGTTGTTCCTAATCAGGAAAGATTCTGTGCATGTAGCAAAAGCCATAGGAGATCGTGATATTTGGGCCTTTAGGGATCATTTTAGGGTGCTTTTGTTTACTTTGCCAGTGGGAACAACTGCACATGATCTTAGTAATCTTTTGGATAATACTGGTGGCAAAACTTGTGTTATTAATTATTTGTTAGACACTGGCAATAGAGTTTATTGTGCTGTGGTTAGCTTCGAATCTGAAAATGATCTGGATTCTGCTTTTCTTACTGAGCCTGTTTTTGGTGGTGTTTGTCTCTCATGGGCTAGGTTGGATTTGGTTTGGTGTAGAAGGTATGGGCATCTTGGTCATTCAGCTCTAGAGTGTGATGTGTCAGATATGTCACCTTCTGATTTCTTGAGTTTATTTAATAAAAAATGTGCTCCTGGTGTAGATCATCTTCAGTTGGCCAAATTATATGCAAAGAAAAATGTTTCTATCTCTCGCTCTGCTGCCTTTGGTGGCAAATCATGGGCTCAGGTAGTTTCTTTTGCTTCCTCTTCTGGTGGCTCTCCTTCTGGTTCTGATCTTGGTGTTGGCTTCTCTTCCTCTGCAATTTCAGGTTTAAGTGGTAGTTCTCCCTCTTCTACAATTAATGATTCTTCTTTAAATACTTGTTTGGCATCTTTGGAATGCTCTCTTAAGCTGCTGACTGAACAGGTTTCTGGTATTATAAGAAAATTGAGTTTTATTGAGTTGGTGTCCATGGTTCTATCTGCTGGTGCTCCTCTTTTGGTTGGCTCTGTGCCTTTGGTCCCTGTTTTGGATTTTGATATGGCTTTAGACAGTGAGTTGGCATCACCCACTCCCCATCCTCCGAGTGCTGATTTGGGTGCTGGTTTCAGTTCAAGTAGTTTGAAGGTTCTAACTACCAAGATGGGTGGTTTGGAGTCTAAAATGTCAGCTCTGGAGGCTTTTGTCAATTCTGTTTTGGCTAGGTTAGATCTTTTGTGTTCTGGTTTGGGTTCTCTCTTATCTTTTTCTTCTCAATGAGTGCTTTGATATGGAAAATTGCAATGTGTAATGTCTGAGGTATCAATATTCCTGCGAAGCAGGTGGATGTTCTCCATTGGCATGTGAAATCTGGTTTGACAGTGTCTTTTGTTACTGAGACAAAATTAAGATCTTCTATTGATTCTTGGATCAAGGATAAATTTGATGGTGTTCAAATTTTTACTTTTGGTTTGGATGTTGGTTTTTTTAGTGCTGGTGTTGCCATTATCATGAACAATTCTTTGGCTCGTCATGTTTCTAAGGTTGAGGAGGTTTCTGGCCAGGTTATTGCTGTGCAGCTTTTGTTCAGAAATAAACTTTTGGTTTCTGTTATTGGTTTGTATGCCAATGTCTCTTCTAGTGTTCATTTTGGTCAGGCTTCTGAGGTAAATTCTCTTATTGCTAAGGCCATTAACTCCAGCACCTTTGTTGTTCTTGGTAGTGACTTCAACAAAGATAGATCAGAAAGGAGTGCAAGTTTCAAATTCTGCTTGGGTTTGAGTTTGGTCAATTTATTTGTTGGCCAACCTTTGATTGGGATTTCTACATAGAATAATTCTAGGGGGGTCAAGAAAACCATTAATTTCATCTTTGTTAATGAGAATTTGGTTTCTGCTGTTGCTGGCCATAGGGTTGGCTCTGTTTCGGACTTTTTTAATACTGATCACAATACTGTTATGGTTTCTATTGGTTTGGGTGAACTCTTAGATGTCCATTTGAATAGCTTGCGCAAGCAGACTAACAAGAATTGTTGAAAGTTTAATATCAAAAATGCTGATGATGCTGGATGGTCTCGTTTTAAGGACTGCTCCTCTGCCATGATCTTGGGTGTAATAGATGAATTTTATGTCACTGCTGCAGAGCTAAATTTGGATATTATGTGGTTGTTGCTGAAAAAGGTGTTGGTGAATTCTGCAAACAAAACATTTTCTCAGTGTTGGTTTAATGAGTTTTGGTGTTCAAAAAACAAACATTCCTTTAAGTTTTTGGGCTTGGAGTTGCTAATCATCAAAATTGTCAAAAATTTTGGTTTGGCTAATACCTCTAATTTTGATTGCCTTGTGCAGAAATGGTTTATGTTAGATGCTGATAAGGCTCTTGTTTTGGTGGATATGGTTCAGTCTGATCGGAAAGGAGTTAATATTCTCAAGTTTTTATCAATCATCAAGAGAGGGTACAGGAAATCCAAGATGTATGAATCGAAATTGTTACAGAAAACCTCTATTAGGGATGCTATTGAGAAGCCCATGAAAAAATTTTGTTCTGACAAAGGTAGCATGATTAGGTGTGTTTTAGATCGGCCCTTTTGGAAGGTTGTTCTGGATCATTTGATTGTTGATGATAAGCTTGTTTTGGAGCTGAAGGAAGTAAAATTGAAGGTTGATGAAATTATGGAGGGTTGAATGAGGAGGCAGGTGGTGCCTTCAGTACTGCCAGATCTTTGGGCCCATTAGTATGCTCCCTTGGCTCATGTTAAGGATAATACTTTTTCTGGTGTTATGAGTGCAGTCAGTTTGAATGAGTTGCTTTTGGTCATTGGTGATTTGCCTGATGATAAAGCTGCTGGCTTATCCGGCATCCTTAATGAACTTTGGAAACATAGTGGTGAGAGGATGATAGAGTGTCTCTTGGTGTTGTTGAATCCGTGTCTATCTGTTGGTTCTGTGTCTGCTTTGTGGAAGAAAGCCTGGGTCTCAATGATACCAAAACCTTATAATTGGGATGGGATTTTAATGAATACTCACCCTATTGCTCTGATTGAAACAGCCAGAAAAATTCTCTCCAAAATTCTCTTAGACAGAATCTCCTTCACATGTGACAAGTTTGACGTTCTTCATGGTGACAATTTTTCAGTGCTGAAGGGTACTTCTACTCAATCTCTTATGTTTGCTATTGGATTGGTGGTCAAAGATGTTCTTAAGAAAAATAGGAAACTTTGGTTGGTTTTGCAGGATATGCACAAGACATATAATTTTGTTGGTTGGCATCTCTTGAGACCTAGCCTGTGTCGTATCAAAATGTGTAAAAGGTTTATTGGCTTTTTTGGTAGTATCCATATAAATAGAGTTAATAGAGTGATGACTGATTTTGGTTTTTCAGGTGGTTATAGGGTACATGATGGTCTTGATTAGGGTAAAGTCTTTTCGCCTCTTCTTTGGAGGATCTTTTATGATCCACTTTTATGTGAAATTAAAAGGCATAAGCATTTGTGTGGATATCGCGTTAATACTAAGTTTGTGGTGAAAACTGGCAGGATTGAGAATAGTGATAGGATGACTTCCTTCTTTGCAGCTGGCACTTTTGTGGATGATATGATTTGAATTGGAGATTGCCAGGCTTCCATGCAGTATGCTTTAAACATTGTTAGTAAGTTCTTTTTTATCAACAATATTTCTATAAACAATAAGAAGACAGTGGCCATACCAATTAATCAGGGTGTCAAGATTGCTTCTTTAAATATAAGTGATTAGCTGATTTCTATTGCAAAGAAGGGTAAGACTTACAGATATTTGGGAATTTTTTTGTCAACTGAAAGATTGTCCAAATCCAATCTGGCCAAGGCTCACTCAGATGTTCAGTTTTTCATCAATGTGGTATTCAGAAAAGCGATCATGGATAAACAGTTTTCCTATTTGGTCTCAGCTGTCTTACAGCCCATTGTTAGTTATCGAATGCAGTTTAGTTTTGTTTTGTCTGGTGTGTGCTGCAAGTGGGACGTTTTGGTCAGAAAGGGCCTCAAATCCAAAGCATGTTTGCCTCGTGATTTTTCTGATTCTGTTCTGCATCATCCTTTACTGTATGGTCTGAAGTCTTTTAAGCAAGTGCAGTTTGAGAGGAAGGTGGCTTCTTTGATCTCTTTTGCTAATGCCTCTGGCATTCTTGGCCACTTGTTTGAGCATAGATTCCTAGACTTGCAGGTTCTGGGTTGGGCTCTTTTGGATCCTTTTCAATTTCCTGTCAAGTTGCGTGTTAGTCTGGTAAACAATTTTTTGGCAGGTGTTGTGAAGATTCTTTTGAACAATAATCTTTCTTTGGTAAACAACATTTTTAGTGCTTTTCATTATTCTGGCCATTTTCCGATGTCTTCAATTCTTGGGGAATCTCTTTATTTTAGTTCTGTTCGGTCTCTTAAACACTTTGGTGTTGCTTTTGGTGATCAGCTTTTCAATAAGAAGGGGGAGTTGTTGGATTGAAAGACTTTTGGTCACTGGAAATGTTTGGATCCATGGGGCCCTGTGCTTCATTGGTTTGCAGTCACTTCTAAGTTTTTTCTGAATTAGAGTTTTTTTTCTCTGGGCTTTACTGGTGCTGTCCATTTTGGTGGTTTGAGTATTATGGGCTTTGATGTGTTTTCTTCTGTACGGGATGGTTTACATGAGATTTGGTCTGGCTGTTTTGAGGTGTATACAGATGGGCTCTTAAGAGATGCTGGATCTGGTGATGTGTCGAGTGGTACTGCTGCGTACTTCCCAGCTTTAGATTTGAGTGTTGGTGTCAGGGTTTTTGGCCTTTTATCTTCTACTATGGCTGAGTTGCAGGCTGTTGCTCTGGCTTTAGAGTGTGTTCCATCATCTTGTTCTGTGGTTTTGCATCTCGACAGCCAAGCTGCAATTGATGCTTGTGTTTCTGAGTTATTGTTTCTCGTTCTGAACTTTCGTAATTACTGCTGGATCGAAAGGAGGCATATTTTTAACTTGATTAGGGATAAGGATTTCAGTATGAGTTGGGTCAAAGTCAAAGATCATGCTGGTGTTCTTGGCAACGTGAGAGCTGATAAGTTTGCAGGTGAAGCTGCTGGCTCTTCCTATGTTTTGCCAATAAGAGTATGGGAGTGTTGTTTGATGGCTGAGAACACTGTGATTTCAGGCAATGCCTGCCACTTTGTTAGGGATGTGTTTAGATCTATTTGTTGTGCTCACTGGGAGACTAATCCAGACCAGGATGTGGTCTCAGTTGACATGTTGGGGGATTTTGATTGGGTTGCTTTGGCGAAGGTCTGGCATCCTGACTCATATATGCTTGTTGGGTTTACTAGCCAGAAATTGGCTGATCTTCAAACATATTTAATGAAAGCTGTACACAAAAAATTGCCGGTGGCTGTCAGAAAAAGGTTATATAATAAATGTTACCCAGGTGTTTAGTGTTTGTTGTATGGGGAGGTAGAACTGCCAGACCATGTTTTTACTTGTTCGCAGGATGTTCACACCTGGACGGAAATTTTGCTAGAGGCTTCTATGTGCTGGGCATCTCTGGTTGGCAATTGTGATCTGTTTTCCTCTTCTGTTCTTAGAGTTCTTAATTCTTGTCGCTTGGATGTTGGTGGGTATTTGGTTTTGTGTAAGGGTTTTGTGATAAAGAGTTGGGTTGTTGAGGCAGTGGGTGTTTTTGAGGATGCTGGAAAAGTCTCCAAAGTGGTGGTTGAGTTTGTGAGGTTTTTGGTTGAGCTGTATTGATCCAGGATTTGGTTGGTTAGATCTAAATTCAGAGCAGACATGGAGAAGACTGGCTTGGTTGGTAATAATTGTTTAGTTTCAGGTTTGTCACATAGGGTGTGTTCTGTGCTTTCAGATAGTGTGGTGAAGATGCTTGGCATTGCTGAGTCTTTTGCTATCAGTTTTGTCCATCACAGGCCTTGTCTTTTTTTTTTGGGTCTAGATAGTTGTCCCTGTGTTTATATAGGTGTGTAGTGTTGCCTAGTCTGGCCTAAGTGACTAGTTACATGTAGTTATTGTGTGAGTTGCATTTAGTTTGAGCCACTTAGTTTGGCTCTATGTACTAGATAGTGGTTGGGCTTTACTCATTAAATGCAAAAAAAAAAAAAAAATGGAAAACTTTTTTATTATAAACAAATTTAATAAAATATAAACATTTACTTTAGAATTGAAATTAAGTTTTTTAAGTATTAATATTATAATAATTATAAATATATAATTAGTTAAACATTTTACTAAAGTTTTTGAAATTCTTAATAAACTTTTATTAATTTGTTTATTGTTTAAGAACAAATAGTTAATTAAAATATTAGAATTATATACAAATATATCTATTAATATAAAGTTGAATCAAGCTTTACTTATTAATTTATTTTTTGTTAAAGTATTTAATAAAAGTACTTTTGTTATTTTAAAAAATAGTTTTAATAAAAATAATACAAAACATAATATTAATTTTAAAATATTCTTAGATTTGAGTTTGTTTAATTTACTTTTAAACGGTTTTTTGTTAAGATTCTTACTTAAATAAATTTATATAAAATTAAAAAAACTATTAACTTTATTTTGTTTCTCTTTTTTTAAGTAATATTATAATAATTTATAGTATTTTGAATGTGCAAAAAATTTTTTAAACAGATTATAAGATTACATGTGTTTTAATAGAAATAATTTTTTTTTTGAATATTATATCTTTTACTTTAAAAAAACAAATTAATAAAAGCTATTTAAAATATAATTTCAAAGATATTAATAATATAAAATAAATTAGATTTAAAAATATTATTTTGTTAAGATTAATTGCTTTAAATTATGACTTTAAAAGTTTAAAATTAATAAATAATTTAGATATAATATAAAAATTTCTTAAAAATATTATGTGTTTTGCTGCTAATTAGGTGGTTTTTAAGTATTAAATTAATAAAATATTATATATTAAGAATTTTTATTTTTTATATTTTTTAGAATTAAAACTTTTGGTTTTAAAATACTTAAATGTTTATTGTTAATTTTGAATATAAATTTTGTCAGATTTATTTATAAATAGTTAAAATTAAATCTTAAAATGATTAAAGCTATCTGAGATTTTATTTAGACTAATTTAGATTTTAATATTATTAACTTGATTTTTTAAAAACTAAAAAAATTTTACAAAATCAAGATAAACAAAATTAATTCTATAATTAACAAATACATAAAAAATTTTGTTAATAATAAAGATTATATAATATATAATATTTTAAAATATTTATATTACAAAATAATTTTAAATTATTTAATTAAATTTTATTATAGCAGAATAAATTAAAAACTGAATTGTTTTTAATAAGATTTTTATTTTTTAATAACAATAATATATTTTAGTAGACTTTATAAATAACACAACTTTTTTGAATATAATAAGTCAAATTTTTTTAAATAAATTTTAATCAATTATTAAATTATTTTTTAATAACAAAACAGTCAAACTTTTTAATATCTTAAATAAACTTTAACAATATTATAACAAAAATATTGTAGGTATATTTTTAGTTTTACTAAACTCTTATTTGATTTTAAAATTAATATTTGCTTAATAAAAACATATATAAATATTAATAATTTTTAAATTAAATAAATAAAAAGTTTTAATTAATATTTGTTTAATAACTTTGATTAAAACTGCTTATAAAATATTTTTAAAAAATTATTAGATTATATTTTAAAAATATGTAATACGTTTAATATTCTTTATAATAACAATTTTTTAGTTTTAAAAAGTATATTAATTTTATTGCCAATTTTTATTATTAATTTAATTATAAAAAATATATTAGAAAAAGATTATAAACTATTATTAATTTTATAAAATATGTATAAAACATATAATTTAGTTAAATAGTTTTATTTAAAAAACAGTTTGCAAAAAATTAAGTTTATTAAATTTTTTAAGAGTATTTACAATAACTATTTAAATTATATTGTTATAAGATTTATAATAATTTGAATTAAAATAAAGTTTTTTTTTTCTATTATATTATATTTTTTATGATTTTTTTCTGTATAAAATAAAAAAGTATAAACAGTTTTTCAATTAATATATTAAATCTAAATATGTATTAAAAACAAGTTATACTAATAACTAATTTGAATTGATATTATATTTAGCAGCTAGTACTTTTGTAAATAATACTATCTAAATTAATAATAGTTATATTATAATTTAATATATCTTTAATATAATTAGTAATTTTTTAAAATTAATAATATTTTATTAACAAATATATTGTTAATACTAATTTATCTATTAATAATTTACTTATTGTAATTGCTAAAAAATAGAAAATTATATTATTATTTAAAATTTTCTTGTTTATAAATAAGTTTTTTAAGTTTAATATATTTAAAACTTATTTAAACATCAAGTTTTTTGTTAATATGGTTTTAAAAAAAGTTATTTTTAATAGATAATTCTTGTATTTGGTTTTTACTGTGTTTTAATTTATAATTAATTACAAATTACAATTCAGTTTTGTTTTTAAGAATATATATTAAAAATAAAATATAATAATATACTGAAATTTAAAGAATAAAACAAATCTTTCTAAAAACTTTTTAAGTAAAACTCTGTAGTATTTTTTGTTATATAATCTTAAATTATTTAAACAGATTTAAACTAAAAGTAAGATTGTATCTTTGGTTTTATTTTTAAATATATATAATATTATTAGTCTTTTTTATTATAGATTTATAGATTTTAAATTTTTGATTATGTTTTATTAAATTTTTACATTATTTAATTAAGTTACATATTAGCTTAATTAAAATTATGTAAATTGTGATATTTTATTAATAAACTTGATTTTTTTGTGTTTTTAAGCTTAAATAATACTCTTATTTTAAAAATTTTGAATGTAAAATTGTATTTAAATATGATTGGTTTTTTAAAAAAACTTGATATAACTTTTAAAGAATAATTGTTTAACAAATATAACAGAATTTTTAAGCAAAAAATTTTTTATTAATAAAAAAAATTAGATTTTATTTATTTTTTTTAAAACAGATATATTTGTAAAACTATTTTGTTTTTAGATATAATTTTAATTGTTAAAATATTATAAATTTTTATAAATTATTAATAATTAAAAAGTGTTTAATAAAAGCAAATTTGTTAATTATTAATGTTTTTACAAATAATTTATTAAAAAAGTTCAAATTTTGTAGTATTGTTAATAAAACTATTACATATTTTAATAATTTGAGTCTAAATATTAATGTTTGAGTTTTTGGTTTAATATTACCAATACTTATTAAGTTCTAAAATATCTTTTTGGTTCTTAAGTGTTTTTTTTTTTTAATATAATTAATATTTATTTATATAATTAAGTTGTTTTTAGTATTTGTATTTTGGAGCTTAATTTGTTTAGATCAGATATCTGTAATAGCAGTTGAATTAAAAAAAAACAAAATTTTAATTTTATTTATAATAAAAACATTTTAATAATGTTATTTAAAAGTATTTTTATAATAAATAATACTTAAAAGTAGTTTATTTTTATTGTAAAAAGATTGAATTCTTAGATTATGTTTTTACATATAAAATTAATACTAATATTTAATTAGATTTATTAAAATAATTTTTGAAATTTTGGGTTTTTTAATCAAATATATTGTTTTTGTTTTTTTTAATAGTAATATTAATAAATTTTGGTGTTTTAAATAACTTTATTTACACAGTTTTTTATAAAGATATAGTCTTTAATAACTAATATATTGAGACTTTGTTAATGTTTAAAGAAATCAAAATAACTTAATTGTTTATAGTTATATTTATTTAATACTTATAACAAATTATAGAAAAAAAGTTTAATTATATAGATTTAAATATAAAGCAGTATTATAAATAAAATTGGTAAAATATAATAATAATGTTTGGTATTCTAAATTTAAATAAAAAAAGCTTAAAAAATTTTTTTGTAGATATATAAAGTGTATTAATATTATTAGTCTCTGAAGATTTGTTATAGATATAAATTTATCTGTGAAGTTCTTTGGTTAAAAGACATAAAAAAGTGTTTTGGCTGTTTGTAGTTAATATAGATGAGCTATTTTTTTTAAGCTAGTTGAATACAATTATTAGGGTCTGATAATATTTTTTTGTCTTTCTAGTAAACTAATAAGATAATATTAATATTCAATCTTAGAAAAGCTTCTTTTTTTTACCAGACTATTATAAAATCTATTTTCAAACAGTCAATTTTATAATATTGCTATTTTACAAAAAAATAAGTAAAAAAAAAGAAAAGATAAAATTAAAATAAAGAAAAAAAATTAGTATTATTAAATATTATGATTAAAAGTAATTGGTTCAAATCATTAAGGTTTTACTGCAATTATGTTAAAAGCATTTAGCTGAGAACTAAGACAAGAAAAGTGATTAATTCAATTGAAACACATAAATTCGAAAATCAAATATAAGTGATTTGATTTCAACTATTTTTTTTATTTAAAGTAATATAAATATAAGATATAGATAAGATTAATTCATAAAAAAAATAGAAGAAAAAAAGAAGAAAATTTGTTCTTGTCTATCTGTCTGTCTTTTTTTTTCTGTTAAAACTACTCATTTTTATATATATTTTCTAGTTTTACAAAATTGTTTTCAATTGTTTGTTCTTATTAGCTATTACTTATTATAATTGTTGTTGTTTTATTTTTTTATACTATAACTAGTTATTTTATGTTATGGCTAATTATTCTGTACTATTTTATATTATTGTGTTATTGTGTATTATCTTAAATTATTATGTATTATTCTGTGTTATCACGTTTTAATCATGTTTTTTCAATAGCTTTTGGATTGGTTTTTCTATTCGAGTAATAGCAGCAATAGAAAAGCATAATTTGATTAATAATATGTCTTTTATTTTATACAATTTATATAATTTGGCTGTAAGTTTATTAGATAGTGTGATTTGTTTATTGGATATTAATAAAGTTTTAGCCATTAGTTTTGATTTACATAAACAATACATGTTTTTTTCTGGTTTAAATAGTAGTATTAATGTTGTTATAAGTACATAATACAATCTTGGTTAGCTTAAGTAACTGGTTATATATAACAAAAACATAAATCATGTTTAACTATAAATTCTTAGTTTGTTTATAAGATTATATTTCATAAAAGTATGCATAGTCTGTTCATTAATTTAATTATGTAATAATTTTGTTTAATTTTAAAAAACAATATTAATTATTTAAAAATTCAAATTAAACAGCTAAAATAATTCAGTAAAAATCAAATCAACAAAAAGCAATAATTTAAGTCAAACATAATTTAAAATAACAATTAAAATTATTTAATTATACAATTTAAAATTAAACAAGTAAAATTAATAACAAAAAATTGGCAATTAATTTTGTTGTAAAATTTTTTATATTAAAAGTAAGTTTAAAATCAAAAATGTATTTAAAATATTAAATTCACAATTTAGTAACAAAAAATTAATTTTTTGTTTTTTGTTGTGATTCAATTTTGAGGAGTTTTTTGAATTTAATAAAGTCTTGTAATTTTGCTATAACTATAAACGTTCGCTTTAAATCTTTTAGATGTGTATATATAAAAAAAAACAATTTCATATAAAAAAAAACATATTTACTAAAAATTTTATACTCGGGTCGCTAGTTACAAATTTTTGATTCAAGTAAATTGAAAATAACGTTCGAGAAATAAATGTATCATAGATTTTGGGGACTTGGGAAGATAACCGGAATCCTCATACAGAAATCCGCGTGAGCGAATTACTATTAATAGGACGTAAAACTTGTAAATCGTGGGAAGATCATCGCTGAACCAGCTCTTAAGCAATCTACTAGATGGGTACATAAATTACCGAGATCTCGTTAGTCTGAAAGTTGTCGTGGGGAGCGTTAGAAATAACAGGATCTAGTCTTCTCGGCCAGAGTAAGATACAAAAATTCGGTGAGACTTGTATGTCAACTTGACGAGCGCAAAGGTGTCTGTATCGCACTTGAAATTTGAATGGCAATTGACTAAAGATGCTAGTACTGCACAAATGTCTGAATACAAACCTCCTGCATTAGTTGGCCCGAGTGGAGTTATATTACATAAGGAATTGATATTTGGGATAAGGCATAATCAGCTCTAGCACTCCAAATACACTATTATCATTAGGAAGAGTCAAAGTCCGCTTGTTCTTGTAGAAAAGCTACGATCTGCGGAAACAGATTATACCGTAAAGGAGGGATTTCTGATTAAGAATTTTAAATTGCCTTGCAGAATGGGGTTGAAATCGCATAGCGGAATCAAGGCGAACGCCATAATTATTATAATACTCAAAATCTAATTGCTTGGCAAAATTATTTTAATAAAGTGAAAGAGTTGACCATAGCAGATCACATTATAATATACATTAAATGTTTTTGTAAAGAAAAAAGTCGAGGGTTTCACATAATCGAACAATCTTCAACTCTTAAACCGAATAGCTGTTTCTCAACCTCCTTTTTTATCAACAACCAATCTTCTCGCTTTTGACAAAACTCGTAAACATCTTCAGCGCGTAAAACTCCATTAAACCGATCAGCTTCTCGAACAAAAACCCCAATATCGTGAGCATTGGATATAATGTAAATATTTCCAAGTTCTTTCATAGCGATAAAATAAGGCTTAATTTCGGGCTGTCGGAGTGATGCCATGAAAGAGCAATAACAGTTTAAATCGCTATTTTATAGAAAATAAAGTTAAAATGACGACACTATTTCAAATAGAGATTTTAAATCATTGAATAATACCTAATTACTTGAAATCCACCATTCATGTTCACTACAAACTTCTTGAGGTGTTTGGTTAAAATCCTAAACAAAAAAGCTTGGTTATTAATTGCATAGTTTAATATGACCTCAGAAAGAAATTTATACCCGAAAAATCTCAATCCAATCTCTTGAAAAAAGACATCTAGTGTATTTTTATCAGAGCAACCAACAACCAATTTGGCGTGGCGCGAAAGACAATCAACCGCATCTGTGCATGCCTGTAAACAAAGAGTAATGAGAGATATAATCAGACGAGAAATTTTAGGAAGTAATCATGAGATTATAAATACCTTAGTTGGCTGTAAATCTAAATCTACGTTATTCTCAGGTTTGAAGTCCTCTGGTTTTTGTTCTGTGGTGAGAATAAATTCCACTTGATCAATTAATACCTAATAAGTATGATCGATGAATGTCAGTTTAGTTCACATTATAGAAAAGGGAACCAAAAACTCACAGAACAT
>JAAOMT010000294.1:41398-69187 GCA_016748015.1 Geosiphon pyriformis | reverse complement strand
CAATCTCTTGAAAAAAGACATCTAGTGTATTTTTATCAGAGCAACCAACAACCAATTTGGCGTGGCGCGAAAGACAATCAACCGCATCTGTGCATGCCTGTAAACAAAGAGTAATGAGAGATATAATCAGACGAGAAATTTTAGGAAGTAATCATGAGATTATAAATACCTTAGTTGGCTGTAAATCTAAATCTACGTTATTCTCAGGTTTGAAGTCCTCTGGTTTTTGTTCTGTGGTGAGAATAAATTCCACTTGATCAATTAATACCTAATAAGTATGATCGATGAATGTCAGTTTAGTTCACATTATAGAAAAGGGAACCAAAAACTCACAGAACATTTTTCTACATATCAAATTAATTGTATAGACAAGTTTACATCCGAAAGGTTCATCACCCTTTCTCGGTCATCCATTCTACAGCATTTTTGCAAAAAGTTTTTTACATGACAAACTGTATCGGTTTTTGAATGGTTGAGATTTCATACCTGAATGCCCTTGTTCAAACCTGAAGCTACACTCTCATCCAATATTTTTTCAAATTTTTTCTTCTCTTCATTACATGAATTTAGAAAGTCTCTTTTATCTATAAATTGACACTTTTCACAAAAGGTAAAAAAGATATTTAAGAAGAAAAGTTTGGGATATTTTGATAAGATGAAATAAAAGAACATACCATCTCTTCATCGTAGTAAACCTGCATCATCTGTTGCATTAAATCAGCAATGTGTACTAATTCAAAAAACTCAACCAAAGGTGCCAAGCCTTGTGATGTAGATTCAAGGTCGGGCTTATATTCGCCCAAGTGCTGAACTGCGCTAATAAAATGGTTATTATCAAGGGAAAATCGAATCTGAAAAAACTATTTAGCTTTAAATTGCACTCACGTATCAAATCCAGGTTTGATATGCATTGGACCTAAAGTTTGCAGAAGCGTTATGAATATGAATTCTAGGGTGTCTTGACTAGAAAAATTTATGAATAAAACATGAGCAAATTTATGAGGACCATTCTAGAAATTCGATATAATTACATTTTCAAACCCATACGATCCGGATACCCAAAAAAGCAACCAACCCTACGAAGGGCATCCTTATTAAGATGGACCATTTGCAAAGCCATCTCTAAGCTCAGTGTTTGTTGAAGCTTTTCGAGGCGAGCATTCCAAAGTAGCGCAGCCTGAAGTTCTGTTGTACTTACTGGGCTCAGAGGAGAATTAAGAGAACTTTGAATACTACCAGTGCTGCTTCTTTTGACGTGATTCGGGGTAGATACATGAGGAGATGAATGGGAATTTCTCGAACGAGTTGTGGGAAGTTTGAGTATTTTACGGAAGGAAGAGAGATAATTTCTTTTGTATACTTCTCGATTCTCATTATTAAGAATAGCTTGTTGGGCCTCTGCTTTTTCGTGAACCAACTAAGATAAAATCACACAAAATAAAAAGTTAAATTATATATATATATATATCAATGAAACTTGAAATAAAAATCTGAACAGGTGGATCAAGCCAGCTATTTAACAGGTCATCAATTGCTCCCTCATAGAAGAGAGAGGTACTTCACGCTGTTATTGCAACAGCAAATTTCATGTCATGAAAATAATGAAGTGTTCACCTTTTGGCTCCACTTAAGAATTTCTTCTTCAGATCTAATACGGATTTCATCCATTTCCTCCGTTAAATATTGCTCCATCATAGGCTCAAACAATTGATACATCAAATCTTCGGCTCTGATTTTCTCAAGACCAGGTTTTGCTTCTTTCCAAAGTACCTGTGCCACATGCTGGCAACATTGATGAGCTGCAACAGTTGTCTTAAAATATAAAAGTCTTTCACGATTATGAGCTTCTTCGATCAGGATGGAAATGTACTCTGTGATCTTGAATAAGATGGCAGAAGGTTAACTATGGAAAATGAGTTAATTAACATTAAATATTTCAGCATTAAAAAAGCTACGTACAACATCCTCGACAACACGTTCAACAAACATATAAAAGATATTGACAACTGGTGGAAAAACCTGATCGATTAAAGCAGCTTGTTTTACTAGCTCTTCTTCGACAGATTTAAAGAATTCTTTCATAGGAGCGTAATTTGATTCACCTGAAGCAGATAATTGCCTATAGCATGAAAATTATTTCGGGTTCATGAATTTGAGCAAAAAATGACAAATAATAGCGAGATACATCTCAAAACTTACGCGAAATTATCAAGCGGATCATATAAATGGTCAAAGAATATAGAATTCTTTTGGATAAAAACCTGAATGCATGTTACTCCCCCATTTATAGTCAAAAGGAGCGTTGCCCATTTCTTTCAGGCGAACCGTCGCCAGAGATTAATAAAATGAATTTGAACGAGAAAAGCAATGTGGGGAATCGGGTGTAAAATAATGATCTCGATACCTTCATTTCGGGTTCATTAATAGCATTATAGGCTAGTTCAAAGTGATGAAGGGCCATATTTTCACAGTATTCAATTGTAGTCTTCAGTACATTATTTATCTGAAGAAAAATAAAAGTTAGATAAAAGGTGAGGGATATTACAAGTATAAGCTATAGAAAGATGTAAATATCACGAACTTACGACAACCGAATCATAGGTAATGTTTAGCTTTCCAAATCGGATTAATTTTACCAACATTTTAGCCTGATCAAGAGGATCCGAGAAATCCTTAAAAACCCTACTATCTTTCGGCCTATATCGAAAATCCCTATAATATGGTAGCAACTCACTAAAAACTTCTTTGAAAGCTGCTCGAGCTACACCGTTAGATGATTTTGGGGACTTTTGGACAAATGGATCATGAAATCCGGGTAATATTCCAAAGAAGTTTGAAGATTTCCCTTCTGGGAGCGAAAAATCCAACAAATTACCGCTGTAATTATTACCGGTAATTATAGCACTTGAGGTTGGGGTTGAGGGCATCGAATCAGCAGCAGATAAAGCTGGACTGAGAGAGAAATGATCAACAGGGGGATCTTCATTGGGCCTCGAATTTTTAACTAAAGGAGTTGATAGTGTACTTGATAATTCTTTTTTTCCATCAACACTATTCTTTTCCCAAATTCCTAGAGTTTTCAAATGTTGTTCCCATAATTCATCATCATAGACCAATACTTTAAAGCGACGGCAAGCTCGTGCAAAACTTGGAAGGGAGGTGATTGGAAGATACTTCAAGATTCGAAGTAAAAGATCAGGTGGCAAGGGAGGTTTTGCCCTGGCTAAACACTTTATTGGAACCAATGGTTTGGCTAAGCCAAGAGAATTTGACTCGAAAATTTCAAATACATCCATTGAAGAATATAGGTAAATAACTAAAACCTGGAGCAAAATAAGATCTTTACTCTTTTGTAAAGAAAAACTTTGTAAAAACAAATATAAAAATCTTGCGAGATTCAGAAGGAAGGAATTTTCCCAGAAAATAACGATATCTTTTTTAAGCTGTGATTAGCAGTTAAGTTATAAACTAATGACATTTCAGAATTTTGATTGTTCAGCTGATTAAATTAAAGATAATTTTGCTTTTTGCAAATAATAATGAATTTAATGTTTTACATAATTATAAAAAATACAAAAAATAAAAATGTAAAATTTGACTTTAAATTTCTCAAAAATATTTTTATTATTGAAATATGAATAAATTAATTTTTTAAATCAAAGAATATTGAAATTAACAATAATTGTCTTATTAACCAATAATATATCAACTGGTTTTTGCTCGCTTTTTCTTTTCGAATAATCAAGCAAAGATCGATAGTGGGAAAGTAAAGTGACCTTTTCCAAGCAATATCAAATAGAATTTTTATTTATCGGATGATATCATTACTGCAGTTGAAGTGCTTCATATCCATTTCAAGGTTTTACAAGTTTAGAAACTTGAATGGTTAACAATTTACAACAGACTTTTGGTCAAAAAAAGATTGTTGTTGTATTTAGTGAGAATGGCAAGGAATAACCTCTGGTGTTCTGAAAAAAGTTGTATCATGTAATACATTATGTGGTTGCAGTGGGAGTGGCAGTGCTCTAATTTGATTTAAGTAAAAAACCTTTTTTTATAGATTTATAAATACCTGTCTACTGGCCTGTTTGCATGCTTTTTGGTAAAGCGGACAACGATTGTAAAAAATTTTCTAACCGAATAGAATGAAAAGTATTTAGACTTGGGAAAAGATCACATGGTATTCAAAATAATAACCGATAAATCATTAAATTTAATCATTTAGTGATCTTTTCCGTCACAGGTTTAAAAAACTTACCAATTGATAACGTTATTTCAAAACCTTTTGATGAATTTGATAAAGTATTTACTAATAGTAAAAAAATTCACTCGTGAAGATTGTTTTGAAAATTCTCGAATACATAAGTGGATTATATAAAAAAAAAAAGTAGTCTTGCTCATCATCTCAGTGTTATACCATTGTGTTGCTGGCCTTTTGCTTTTCCCGTTTATTGTGTCATGCATCTAAACTAAGTACCTGATAGCAATAACAGCATTTTTCTCACCTTCAAAGAGCCGTTTAATCTTCTACTTTTTATCAGAAGTTTAAAACTTCGGTCTTTTACCTGTTGCCCTGATTCGATTTCGGGCCAATAGAAGTCAAATTCACAAACCAGAATACCTCGGTCGCTAAAAACTTTTCTGACTTAAACCAAATAGAAAGGAACAGGGAACGTCTTACAAGTTGGTTCTATACTTATCCTTTCAAGAACTTTAAAAATATCAACACTTTCAAGGCTGGAATACGAAGTATAAAAAGAAAATTTTATTCATGATGCATACTCTGGACTTGGCAAATTTTCCCGTAACAGACACGCTCAAGATGTTGGCCTCACTTCTTGAAAAGATAACTCAGGCCAACGACCAATTGAAATCACACAATATTAACCATAACGAGAGTAGTAGCACGACAGTAACACCCTCCACTCCCACTTCCACTTCCACTTCCAACTCTACCTCTACTTCTACCTCTACTTCCACCTCTACTTCCACTTCTACTTCCACTTCTACTTCCCCTTCCTTTACCCGTTTTCATGCACGCTCAGTTCCATCAATAGACATTTACTCATATCTGGCGCGTATTTTAAAGTACTGTCCCACCACAAATGAATGTTTTCTCTCCTTGTTAGTTTATTTTGATCGTATGTCCAAGAACGCCATAGCTACTACTGGCAAGCCTTTCTCTATAGATTCCTTTAACATTCACCGATTGATCATATCCGGTATTATGGTGTCTTCCAAGTTCTTCTCCGACGTATTTTTTACAAACTCGAGATACGCAAAGGTATAGTAGTATATGCCAGTTTCCACAAAATTTACATCATCAATACAGGTAATGTGATGAAAGGAATGTCCTTTTATTGGACTGTTAAGTTGGATCTAGGTTAAGTTCTTAATAAACCCAAGAAAAATACTCGCGGTACTTCAAGTGATCTCAAACATGTCGCAAAACAAAAATCCTTACCTTTCTATTATTTCGAATTGATGGATTTTCCGGATGATCTCTTACTTAAGATGCAAAATGAATTGCATTTTCTTCGGCAATCATCCTGGAAGGCGATCTAATGATCCTCCTTGAATATTTATTCTACCTTTTCATCCAATTTCACAGCGCATATATTCTCTCAAGTTTTTCCTGGGGTGATTCTCTCAATGAATTTTTCAGAAAAACGAATTTATTAAAATTTTCTTTGTCATCTTTAAAACAAATTCTAATAGGTTGGAGGTTTACCAGTATCCGAATTAAATCAGCTTGAATTAGAATTTCTTATATTAAACGACTTTCGCCTTGCGATTAACATAGAGGAATTACAAAGATATGGAGACCAATTGTTGAAACATTGGGACTTTGAAGAAGATATTAGACAAAGCGGAACATATGAAAGCCCCCGATTTCAAAATGGTACTAATGGTAATAGATGGGATTCACAAAATCCAAATATTATAAATAAAAGATCACGGAGAATCCCTTCGACAGATGATACCAATACAAGTAAAGGGGGAGGGTCAAAAGCTATGAAAGAAGAAGATCAGACTGATCATCCATATCTTAGTCGTGGACATCGTCGAGATAGTAGTTTCTCTTCAACAAAATCATTAAACATTAATGGCTCATATCATTCTTTGACATCTTCACCTCAAATACATTCAAGTCAAGGCTCCAGTACACCACCAGTTCGTACAGGTTCATATTCTGGAACATCTCCAAATTCTTCCATGACTAGCCTTGGTAATTCTTCACAACTATCTTCCCTTAATGGTTCACCCATGCGTGCTCCTTATCCTGGAGGAGTAATTAATACTCATCATATACACAAACCATATCCTCATCATACTCATCATCAATCTCAACATCAAAGGTCTTATAGTTTAGGATCCACAATCAAGCGTGCAAGTAGTAGCGGTTCTTTACTCAACATTAGCCGCTTTCGAAGTGGAGATTTAAGTGATGATTTACAACAATTTAATCAAAGACATTCTTCACCAAAACCTACGTTGAATCCAGAGGATCATGCGTACCGAACTGCTGCTGCTCCTCCTTTTCCACCTGGACCACCACCAAATCCTAATGGCACAACATTACCGTCATTAGGAATAGCTTCATCTATAAAATATAATGGCAATGTAAACGGGTTGACTAGTAATGGCAATTCTCTTTTAGCATCTTCCCCTACTCATAGTATCACGAATCTTATGCGACGAATGTCTCATGAAAATCCTGTCAATCTTAATAATGGATATCAACATCATTCCACTAATTATCCATACAACAATAACAACAAAAATTCTTATCAGTCAAATTCGACACAATCCCTTCCAACAACTCCTTCAACAATTTTACCTCCTCCAATAGGTTCGACATTTAATCCAGCTGCAACAATGGCAGCAGCAGCGCATTCTGCTGCTGTTGCTGCTTTGAGTTACGCAAGAAGGGCTTCATTGGCATTACCTCCATTACCAAGATATCCGTTGAGTGGTTTTCATAGTAATTCTATGCCTTCACCGGTTTCACCGGGTACACCTACGAATGAGACCATGGGTCCAGGCTTGGTGAGGCGTGGTTCAGTACCTGCATGGAGTGGTAGTAGTCTCTCAAATGGTGCTACCGTATCTGGAGGAAATAATCATCCTTCTAGTGATGTAAGGAATATAAATCCAAATGGATCGACAACCTTACCAATACCAATGAATTCCTCGACAGTTAATGGTAACGGACGAGTTAATCTACAACATGGTGTCAATGGAATAACAAATATGACACCGGGAAGTGCTCCGGACCTTATAAGGAGAAGTAGTTGGATAGTTCTTCCAAGTGCTCATTCTCATCCTGCATCATATCAACCAGTCCATTATAATCAAAACAATGGTCATAATGGGTATCATCATAATCATCGTGAAAATAACCACCCTAATCACCCATTACAAAACAACGAATCAGTTTGTCATGTAGTCAGATCTTCATCATCAGATTCTTGCAATTCTGCCACATCTTCTAGTTCAGATTCTTCTGGTTCTTTGAATGAAAAAGTTAATGGGCTAAAATTGAATGCAATTAATAAGGCCGGAACAAAAGCAAACAAAAGATCAAGTACTACCAGTATACCTTCAAGTAATACTTCAAGGGAAAATTGATTTTGACGAGAGTATTGAAAAGAGTTGAATAATTGTCTTTGGTCGATTATGACAAATGTGTTCTATCGTTGATTTTTAGTGAGATTATTGATACTACCGGTAAGGAAGGGGGGTCAGGGAATGGACTTTTCGCTTTAATAGCTAATAGGGAATGGTGTGGCAGTGAAATAATCGATCAAGCTTTCTTTTCATAGCTTTGGCTTCTTTTTATCTTTTCAATCTGACGGGTCACGAGATTCACGGATTTAGAATTGTAGTTTATGGATCTTGTGCATTTTTGCTTCCGATGTTGTTTTACTCAATGCTGATATTACCAATAGCTTCAATATACCCCCCCCCCTCAATCAGTCCTTTCAGGCCAAAACAATCTTTCTGATTTCTTTATAAATACTGCTTTATACATACACCCCTACACTTATACATAGTTTTCCCTTTTATTTTATTTTATTCTTTGTATATCTTTTTTCCTTTACATTTTTAACATCACATTATTGATATTATTTGGTATGCTTTTCCAAAAAAAAAACGGCATTTCCTCTTACCCCTATACTATTTTTTACACTTATTTTTGTATGTAATTATTTTATCCACTTACTGAATGATGCACATATCGTGGAAAATTATATATATATATATACACGCACACTCCTCCAAACTCAAATTTAATCATACACAAGCACATATAAATAGTACTCGAGATAAAAAAAAGTGACATCTGTTTTTTTCACTGTGAAAAAAATAAATTTGGGAATTCTCATCATTTACCACAAGATAAAAATGGTAGATTGGTTTCTATTGTGGATGTATGTAATCGAAAATAATTTGGCTGAGAAGGATGGAAGAATAGTTCTTATTCTCAGGCTAATATCTTTAGGTTTGATCTTCATTGGGAGTTAGACATGATCATCAGTTCCCTTTTTCCTGGGATAACTTCTCAAAATGCTGTTACCACCCCCGTCTCTCTAGTACAAAACAAAAAGAGGATCTCGAGCGACTCCTCGATTTCCAACCTACGAACTCTTAGGCGATATCGGGTCAGGTATCAACTTCAAACGATCGGGACTTGAGACCCTATTGGAACTAACAAAGCGCGGAATGGTCTCTAATACTTTTTCCTCAATTCTGCAAAACTCATGTTCCTCTTCGACGATGTGATCCCCGACGAGCATGAGCTCTCAAGACATTCTTGCCATTAACACAGTCTTATCTGCACGCAAGGAAGCGGAGCTGCTTGCCATTGACGAGAGCGTCAGAGCAGAGAAAAGCGACAGCAGCTCGTTGCAAACGTCAGGAAATGGAAGGTGCTCCCAACCGTACACTATTAATAAAAATGTATCCGAACATCCTCAAAACCAGCTCTTGAAGTGATGGATGGGCTTTACGAGATTAATGTTGTTTGGTGTAGTCGACATCGCCACTTTTATACCGAAAATTCCCATACTGGTCAATCACAACAGGATTGGATAAAGTCTCAATCCATCAAATATAAACTTAAGCTTTACACAGATGTTTGGGCAGGAAAAGGCACTAATGAACACGAAGACAAGAAACTCCAAAAAGCTGCTAAATGAGTGAGGCAATATTATTGATGAAGCATTGAGTGTTGGGAAGAAGTAATGCGAATCGGCAAGGACTATCATTTCGATCTCGAAAAGATCTACGACAAAAAATAACAATTTATGGACAGAATTCACTCATCTCCATGATCCGTCGATGTTTACTACACATCGTTATACGCCACCATTCTGGATAATGACAAGCGTGCTTTACTTTGTAAAAAGAGGCATAATAATAGGTGACCCGTTCCTTACAAGATAATGCCGGATGGCAAGCTCACTTACTCTCGTGAAACTAACGAGTGGAAGTTTGCCTGGTTATACGAGACGCAAAAACAGCTCCGCGAAACCCAAGCGGATGGCTCTGTTCGTGCAGTCTCCATTGATCCCGGTGTCTCTACACCTTTTACATGATACTCTCCCACAAAAGACGTAGTCAAGATTTGTGAAAATTCTATTGCACGTATAGTTCGTATTTGCAAGTACTTGGACGATATCATCTCCTAAAAGGATAGGTTAGTAGTATCCCCTCAAAAAGTAAGAATAAAAGCGGTGAAAATCTATACATCTACAAAGTGAAATTCATTGGAAATTGGTTGGATTCTTTACCCGCGAATTCGACGCCATTGTCATTCCTCCTTTTAAAGTGTCAGACGTGATGAATCGCAAGAAAAGAAAGATTACACGAAAAACTGTGCCGATAATCTTTTATTAGATGCATTATTGCTTTTGACAATGCCTGATCGCCAAGGCCAAGGAATTAGGGTCTGTGTTATTATCCAGAATGAAGCTTGGACATTCAAGATTTGTAGGCAATATGGTAACATCTAGGGAATCGGAGGGTCCTCGGAATCTTCCTCCAGGCATTGCTTGATGGAGCCTTAGTCTTACAGTTGCCATGCAGGAAATAATAGGCATTGCATAATACTGCCCATTACAACCCATCCGGCCTATATAAACTAATTTATAATTATTATATTAATGGTTTTTGATTTGATTTTTATAAATCAAGAAATATACAAATTTTTATTATTATTTGTTAGATATTTCAAAAGTCGAAAATTTCTTTGGATTTATTAATTAATGAATCTCACAAAAGTAGCTGTTATTTTTTATTTGCTAATTATAAAAATGTAGTTTTTTTCAACTAACATAAGTTTATATGTTGCTTTTTTTTAAAATGAAATCAACTGCAATCAAGATATTTCGATAAAGTATTTCTGATTAATTTAAAAATAATTTTGATATTAAGATTACAACATTTTTTGTTTTTTATATGAAAATAAAAAAAGTTGAAATTTTTATATATAATAATAACCAATTCAAACAGCAACAATAAGATTTTTATGAAAATTTTAATATAAATTATATGTTTTTTATATGTAACTAATTATTTAAACTTATATTAATATTATAATAAACTAAATTAATAACCAAAAGTAGTTTTTTACATATATTTTATTAATAAAATAATTTATATTAGTATTAATATAAACAAATTTCTTTAATTAAATTTTGGTTTTTTATTTAAAAAATTGAAAATCATACAAAATTAATAATTAATTAAAAAATTTATTTATTTTATTTTTATTAAAAAAATATACAATATTTTTTAATTTTAATTAAGTTTTTTATTAAATTAATAAACAAATTACTGAATTTTACAATTTAGAATTTTAATAAAAAAAAATTAATTATTATTATTATATTATTATAATTAAAATTTTTAATTATTTTTATTATTTAATTCTAATTAATTATATATTTTAGTACTAATATTATTAATCATTTTATTTTTAAAATTAGTTGTTAAATTAATTATTAACTTGATTAATAATCTGATTATTGATTTTTTTAAGAATATATAAGCAATATTTTTTTAAATAATAAAAATTTATTTATATTAGATTAATTATTTAAACAAAAATTAATACAATAATTTTAATTTTTTAATTTTTTTTTTACTGTTTTTTTTTGATTTGTATAATTGTTAGTTTTGTAAAATATATTAAAAAATATTTACTAAAAAGTACAATTAGTATTTGATATTAAATTTTAAGAATATTAATATAAAACATAAAATTATACTAGTATATTATTTTTTGTTAACAATATAATTTATTTTTTAATCTTTAAATTTTCTTATTATTTTTTAAAAAAAATAGTAATTAAAATATTTATAAAATTAATTTTATATATTAAATTTGTTTATTAAAGTTGAATTATTTTTTTATTATTTTTATTTTTATACAATACTGTTATTTGTTAAGATATTATATTCAACTATAATATTATTAAGTTTGTTTAATTTTTTAACTCAAACAATATTATAATATAATTGGTTAAAAATATTGTTGTTTACAATTAGATTAAAATTTAACAAAAATAAAATAAAATTAATAAAAATTAATATAAGCAAAAAACCTAAGTTTTATTTTTTTAAAAAAACTTAAAAATAGTATTGATGTTTTGAAAAATACCAAAAAAAACTGTATTTTTGAAATTTTAAAAAGATTTGTTGAAAAAAAAGAAAAACTGTTTTTTGGCTATTTTAATTTGTTGAATTAATTAAACAACAATAACTATGTAACAGACTTATTATTGAAAATTTTGGACTCTTTATAATAGTAAAATTACCTATTAAAGACAAAGAATGTTTTTGTTTGGTATTTGAAAAATATTTTCTTTAATAATTAACTTGAAAATTTACCAGATTATTTTTAATAATATATTTAAATTTTGCTCATTTTAGATATTAAATAAGTAATAAATTCATTAAAAAAATCTATTAAAAGTTTTAATATAAAAATATGTACTTTTTTTAAATAATAAGTATTGTAAAATACAAAGTTGCATTTATTTGAAAAATCACAATAGAAATACAGACATTATAATTAAAACACATGAATAATTGGTTCAGTTTTTATTATATATTATTGACTTTGGATTTTTCCTTATTTGAATAAAAACCTTTTTTTTTTACAAAACAAAAAAATAAGAAATGAACAATAACCATTTGTTCATAAACACTCTTAAAACATAATTTCTTTGTAATTATTTCAATTATATAATTTTTTTATTGGAAGATTAAAGATATGTAATGAAATTTGTAAATTCAAATTTATGAGAAAAAAAAATCAAGGAACTATAAATCTAAAAATGATTTATCAATAATTTGAAATTTAAAAATTCCCAATAATTAAAATACTTGGGTTTGTCAAAATAACTTCATTCAACTATTTATTAGATCTAAGATAAATAAGTAGATTTTAAATTAAATTAATCGTTGCCAAAAGGGAATTTGATTTAGTGTTTGTGAAAAAGTGTTATTATTATATATGAAAATTTTGTGCATAGAAAAAATTTAAATTCAACTATCAAACATTTTTCTTTCGAGTTAAAAAATTGAGTTACTGTAATAATTTACCTTTTAATTACATAGAGAATATTTTAGGTTAACGCTTTTTGTAATTTTCCTTTTTTGAACAATTAATTGGGGTCTTATTGATATTTTATTATTATTTTGATAAAGGTTTTAAAATTTTCATGCGTTCAATGTTTTATAGTACAATATCTGAACAGATCGAATTAGTACACAAAACTGGGCTCTTGACATATTTACTCTTATCTTCCAAAATGTGAAAGTTTTGTAAAAAAATTGAGAATTTAATAATGCATACTATCGGAAAAAATATTCCCAACCTAGGTAAACATACGAGGGAAGATTAGATTATGCAACATTTGTCGCTTGTGAACTATCCAATTAATATTTAAATTCCAAACAACATTTATATTTAAATCTTGGCATACGACTCAATGGAAAATTAAAACATTTAACATTTAATTTTAGTTTTCACATAAAGCTAAAATGTTTAAAACAAACTTCATTATAATTTTTCATAATAGTGTTTTAAAAATGAGACATTCCATTGAGCCTCGTGAGGGAAAAGAAACATTTCGTAACAAGAGGATAGAAATTGATTGATTGATTTAGGTTTGTAATTCATATATGCTTTCCACTAAAAAAAGCATAAGCCTATGAACGTGTTCATTTTCTGTTGAACAATTTTAATCTTAAGGGGTTTGAACATTTATCACCTAATTTTTTAGGGGTAAGAAAGGAGTTAAAATGTATAATGTGCTGATAAAAAACTCATTTTTATTCCAAAGGCCATTGCCTTTCGAATATATTTTGTAATAAAAATGTCTGATTTTTATATACACAAAAACTGACGAAAATAATGGATTTTTCACGAAATAATCTTCTAAATTAAACCAATTATTCCTTTTGCAGCCTAATATACCTCTCACTTTTCTTTTTTCAGGGCTAAACGAAGAATAAAGAGAAAGACAACAATAAAAAAATTAAAAACATTTTAATTATTTAAATTAATTATTAATTTAAATAAATATTATAAAATAAATAATAATTTTAATAAATAATAAAAAATTGTCAAAATATAATTTTTTTTAAATAAAAACAATTAATAACCACATAAACTTGATTTTTATTTAAAAAACACCATTTATTTTAATATTTTTGCAAAAATTTTTGCAATTAAAAAACACCATTTTTAATATATCAAAAAATAGAATTGGATAAGAAATTATTATTATTAAAAAGTAACATAACAAAATTTCAAGAAAAAAATTAAATTGATTTGATTTATTGAAAGATACTTTATAACTATAGATTTAAAATTATTTCACTAATTTTTTTTCAACAAAACAATTCACAAATTTATATGTTTGATAAGTTTATATACTAAAAAAAAAGTTCAATTAATTAAAATCACTTTTTGCAAAGTGGTAATAGTTTAGCTTTTTAGTGATATGTAAACGAAATTAAAAAAATAACTCAACTATAGTGTTCCAAAGGAATAAGTCTTTTAACATTCAAAAATAGACTTCTTAAATCAAAGTAGAGATTTTTTGTATCACATTAACAAAAAAAAGAAATAAAGATAGAGAAATACTATGAGAGTCTATAAAAATATATTTAAACATTTTCTATCCTATTTTAAATATATTTTCATAGTTAAATGTCAATGAAGAAAATATGTATCATTGCTATCTTCCTTAGATCGCACAATCTCGCTCTAAAAAAAAAAAAAAAGGTATTTTATAGTGAAAATAGTTTTTTAAATATTTGAATACAATCAACGAAAAACTTACCATTCGTAGAACATGCAGATTGTAACCAACTAGGGGTTTCTTCTTTTGTAATGTTCCAGGTTGATTGAGCTTTATATCTTGCTGTATTATGGGTAGCATCTTGGATCTCTTCAAAATTAAGCTTTTTTTGGCGAATAGGTTCGTTTAGGTTACAGTTTTTACGAGCAGCAATGACTTTTTGTTGAAGTTGTTCTGCAGAATCACGGCAATACGGATCATATTGCCAATTTTTTTCAATCATTTCCCGAATACATTGAGGTGTATGTTTTTTGATTATAGGACGCTTTCCATCAATCACATCAAAACGCACGTAAATAGGATGTGTATTATTCAAAGGTTTCTCCCGATATAATTTCACATGAAATGATAGCAAAGCTGTATATATCGCTATACTTAGTATGATAACTCCCCTTGCAAATTTCAGGCGCAAGATACTCAAGAACACCATAAATTTTTCCAGACTGCAGATCGTAATCTGCAGGACGACAGAGTCCAAGATCAGAAATGACAACTTTTAAGGGATCTGTTTTCAATACAAGGATATTTCCAGGATGCAAGTCCCCATGCACCAGTTTTGACCCATGGATAAATCTTAGACCACTGGCGATTTGAAGAAGAATACGTAGAAACATGCTCCAAGTAAGAGTGGTCTCGTTCACTTCTAAAAAAGCTCTGAGATCCCCGTGTTCTGCAAATGGTAAAACCATCACGTATTCATTGGTTCTAATGTCTTTTGTGATTCCATAACATTCAAGGATATGCTGGGAGGAAGCACATTTGAGATGGGCAACAAACTATTTCAATATATTTTTTAGAGTTAGAAAAAAAAGAAAAGAAGAGAAATAGGGATAATAAAAATCACACAGATTTCTTAAAAGGAAATACCTCACTTGAATTGATATTATTTATATTTTGGCTGTCTTTAAGACATTTAAAAGCGACTTTTGTAACCCCACTTCGTTCATGTTTTTGATTGTTCTCGTCCCAAAATAGAATTTTTCCTCTCTTCCAACTACCTTTTTTAACAACACCAAACCCTCCCTCTCCCACTTTATCTAAAAATTCAATCTGGTCGGGAGAAATCCATTCTAAACATTCTCTGCAGCTTTCAGAAATAGTCTGTGTATATCTTATATATTTATCAATATTATTATTTCCACTAGTCCATGTTCCCAAAATCTTTGAAAGTCGTGAACATTCACAATCTTTACACCAAATTGGATCTTTTAATATTCTATAGCATTCTGGACATTTCGGCAAGCTGGCTCTATATATAATTTTATCACATTTATCAGTATCACAAAAAGTACATATAGGAGATCCGATAATGATTATGAGCAAGTTGCCACATTTAAGGCACTTAAATTCATCTGAAAGCTGGTCAAAGAAGGCTTCAAAATTTGAAATAAGGTCATGGGCATTTAAATCAGGAAAATCATTTGGGTAACTCGAGTTATTTGCTTCTGTTACTTTTAAATAAAGTTCAAGCGCTTTTTCTAGGTTTTTTGTCGTTCCACATCCATTTTGATAGCACCATCCAAGATTATACTGCGCATTTAGATTTCCCGCCTCTGCTGCTGTTGAATGGGATTTAAATGAATTTTCCAAAAATTTCGCTGTTCCCCATCCATTCGGGTTTCTAACTTTTTCCAGATCTTTGATTGTTTCAAATCTATTTCGACGATAAGTTCCAAGATTGGTTTGTGGGATTAAACTTCCAGCTTCTGTTGGTTTTAAAAAGATTTTACATGAATTTCTCGAATTTTTCGTTGTTCCCCACTCATTTTTATAATATAGTTCACGATTGTTTCGTGCCTCTGAATTTCCCCTCCCTGTTGCTTCTGGAGAGAGGTTGAATGGTTTTTCCCGGTCTTTTGTTGCTCCCAATCCATTCATATAAAACAGTCCAAGGTTATACTTTGCATCTGAATTTCCAGCCTCTGCAGCTTTTGAATAGAGTTCGAATGCTTTTACCGGGTTTTTCGTTATTCCAAATCCATTTATATAACAATTTCCAAGATTGTATTGTGCATTTGAATTTCCAGCCTCTGCTGCTTTTGAATAGAGTTTAAATGCCTTTTCTAGGTTACTCGTTGTTCCCCATCCTTTTTCATAATATATTCCAAGATTATATTGTCCATTTGAATTTCCCGCTTCTGCCGCTGCTGAATAGAATTTAAATGCTTTTTCTACGTTTCTCGTCGTTCCCCATCCATTTTCATAACACCATCCAAGATGGTTTTGTGCATATGAATTTCCCTCCTCTGCTGCTTTTGAATAGAATTCAAACGCTTTTTCTAGGTTTCTCGTTGTTCCCCATCCATTTTCAAAACACCATCCAAGATGATTTTGTGCATGTGAATTTTTCTCCTCTGCTGCTTTTGAATAGAATTCAATTGCTTTTTCTAGGTTTCTCGTTGTTCCCCATCCATTTTCATAACAACATGCAAGATTAATTTGTGCATCTGAATTTCCAGCGTTTGCTGCTCTTGAATAGAGTTTAAATGCTTTTTTCAAATTTTCCGCTATTCCTAGTGCATTTTCATAACATACTCCAAGACAGTTTTGTGCGTATAAATTTCCCTTCTTTTCTGCTTCTGAATAAAGTTCAAATGCTTTTTTCTGATTTGTCACGATTCCTAATCCAGTTTCATAACATAAGCCAAGATTAACTTGTGCACTTAAATTTCCAGCCTCTGTTGCTTTTGAGTAGAGTTCGAATGCTTTGCCTAAATCTTGTAAAGTACCAATTCCGTGGATGTAACAATGACCTAAAAAAAGTTGACCAAAAGAGTCGTCTGTATTAGCTGCCTTTTCAAATTCCAAAAATGCTTTTTTCGAATCAGGAGTTGTTCCAATCCCATATGCTAAAGAAAAGCCAAGCAAAATATAGTGTCTCGAATTAGTTGAGATTTCGTTATTCAAGCAATTAAAGAAATCCTCGGGCGTTTTCTCATTGCGTTTAAGATAAATTTTCACTATATCAGAAATTTTTAAATATTGACTTGTAGGAAAAATAGCCAATTTTTCTTTGATGATAATGAATGTTCCTTCAAGACAGTTAAAGAGGGAAGTTGAGGTTTCAATTGATGAAGTTGAAGACATGTTTTTTTTTTTTTAAAACAATAATAAAAAAGAAATAATAATTTAGGGAAGGAAGAACTATTGCGAGCCAAGCTATATTATCAAAACGCCTATTTGTGAAACTTGATATAGAATTCTTTTTGTGAGATTTCAGGAGACGATTTACTTTTGATAATACAAATAACTTTAGAGTTTAATCTTCAAAAATTTTTAAATAAAACTCTTATTTTTAAATTTTTCGTGTAATAATAGGATTCTAAAAATTGAAAATTAAAAACTTTAGGTTTATTTCCACCATTTATTTCTTGAAAACCTAAAACTTTTTGTACATTTACTTGCATATATATATTTAAAAGTTATTCTTTTTTTAGATAAAGTTTTTTTTTTAAAATTTGATGACGAATTTTTTTTTATGATTTTAGTTTTTTTAACATATTTTTGACAAAAATCAGTTAAAAACTTATATTACCTAAAATCCAACATTAATATAAGTAATTTTAATAAGAAAATCTGTTATTTACACTTTATATATTATTATTAATATTTTTTATTTATCTAAAAATATTATAATTTGAAGAAATTGGTTTGAAATAATAAATTAATTTTGAAATATATATTAGTTTTATTCATTTTTATTTTTTATTAAATATTTAAAAACAGAATATATAAGGTTTTAGTTTTTTTTCTTAATAATAAAATGACTTGGAAATTTTTTTTTTATAATTAATTTCTTTTTAGATCTTTAAGATAAAAGTATAAAAAAAATATATTTATTTAAGTTTATTTTTATTTCCTATTAAAGAATATAATTATCCAGTTTTTTTTTTTTTTTTTTTTTTTTTTTTTTTTTTTTTTTTTTTTTTTGCATCAAATTGTATATCAAAAAATAAAAGAATAAAATTTTTTGAATATATTATTTCGGAAATAAGCATCAAAAACCCATATTTTTGAATTTATTTTTAATATATATATTATTTATGGATAAAAAAAACTTCATCTATTATCGGAGGTTTTTTTAAGTGGCAATTTTCATTGTGTATGTGTGTGTAATTGTATAGATAAAGATAATTTACACACACACAAATGACCAAATAAATCACCGGGTATTTCACATTTCTAACAAAGGAAATTTGAAAGGTACTCACTGTGAAACAAAATGGTGTAGCACTTTTTTATTGTCACCAATGTAAAAATTCATACAGTACCATCAAAAAAAATGGTCAGATGCATTTTGGATTAGTGTGTCTTCTTGAGAACGTGATCAGCTTAAGCAGCTGATGAAAACACAAAACTGGTGCTGATGTATAAGAAAGCTTTAACAGAAAAAAATAGACTAAAATGTTTTTTGATGTACCATACCAGCATATCCTGTACTCATTTTGACTGAGAAATTTGCATGGCGCAGCACAAAAGTTCTTTATTATTATGCTTAGCAAAAGTCATTCAGGCAAGTATTAATTACTTATTACAAAGTGTAGAATTTAACAGACCTCTAATAATAAAAGATTATTATTAGAATCATTTTTAGAATTTACATTTAAAAATTTTTATGTTTTACATTAAATGAAAAAACATTTGATAACCTGTGTAATATAAAGAAATTTGGATTCAAATATTAATTAAATATATGCATTCAAGTTGCCAAAAATTACACATTTGTTAAAAACCCTCTGTCCCATCCCACTAGGTCAACTTAGAGTCTTGAATGTCAGGGGATCTTGGGAAATTCCTAGCGCCCTACCACTAGCTTCGTGGCTCATCTTAGAGAATTGTATGACAAGGAATCTTAGAGATTCCTGCCACGCTACTAATTTTTTAAAAACCAAAGCAGTTGCAGCGCTCCTTCTTGCCTTTGGCCTGTCTTGAATCTAACTGTCGTCTTATATCGCTCATTTTTTCTTCCGATCGACAAAGAGTAGGTAGCTTTTTCATTAGTAGTATATTTTAAGCTTTGGAGGTTATTTAATATTTACAGTATATAATATTAAATGTACTATAGAAAGCAAAAAGTTTCTAAAAATACCAGGTTTAAAAATATTCAAAGTTTAATAAGCTTTAGAGAAGTTAAGTGTGTATTTCACCTTTCATCCAAAAATCTGGTTTAAATTAGATTAGGAAATTTCTATCACATGATGATAAAAAAATTTTATGAGATACGGAAAATTTTTTTAAATTGCGCGGGAAATCAAAAATATTATCATCATTGTTAATGTTTAAATTAACGCTTAAAAGAATATCGAAAAAACTTTTATAAACAAATTTTTCTTTAAAAGTTTTTTATAATCAATAAAGCTTTTAATTGTTACCTTATTGCGATGAAAAAACCGTAAGTAGGAATTAAGAATGTTTAGCTATTAACCTTTTTTTTATTTTATTTTTTATTTTTATTACAAATAAAACAATAATTTAAAGTAAATTATTTGAAGCAAATTTGACTAACATGATCACATTAAAGCTAAAAAAAAGGATGACCTATCGTACTGCTGTATCTATTGAATTCATAATCGAAATGCAATTAAAATATTTCAAAAAAGTTGATTAAATTAAAATTTTTTTAACAATTTTCTATAGATTTGTTGTTTTATTTATAAAAGGTTAGAAAGAAATTGAATGAAATATTGAATGAAAATACCGATTATCGTAATTAAAAATATTATTTATTTTGATTTTATATTCCTGCATATTAATATTGTGATTGGTAACAACAACAACAACAACAACAACTGACAGAGTGTTTTTTCTATCGAAAATAAAAATTCTCAAAAAGAGTATTTTTTGCAAATCAATTTCTTACCCTTTTTTTAATGTGAATTTTCCCACACATACCAAAAGGAAAAATTTTGATTCATAATTTTTCTGCAAGAAAAAAAGATTGGGAAGCAATTTTTCATTATTATTATTATTATTATTATTATTATTATTATTGTTACTATTAAGAATGCATAATCTAAATTACATAAAACTTTTGAGTTTAACATGCATGAAAATATAAACAAAAAATGCTTACAAAATTTAACTTTATTATTATTGTCACTCATTGTTAAGATAATTTTTTTAAGATGTTTCTTACCGTTCATCTTATCAACAAAATTACTTGTCACAGTTATTTTAATTTTAATAATATAACTTTATATGTTTTTCTTTGTTTCTTTCTTTGTTTCTTTTTTTTAATTAAAATAATATGATTTGAATATTTATTATTTTCCCAAACTAAACCTAAAATATATTTCTAGAGAATTAGAGCTATTCAACTAATAACCAGTGATAATTTTTAAAAGTCAAACAAAAAATTAACTAATTAGTTATAATTAAAAAAAAAACAAAAACAAAAGATGCATGTAATTCAAGAAATTCACTTTTTTCAAATTTTATCAATAATCACTATTAATTTCTTTATTTCGATTCTTCCATTCTAAATCTTTAAATTTATTTATTAAAAAATATATATAAATTATATTTGTAGGAATATATTTTAAAATTATTTTCAAATATTATTCAAAACAGCTCACAACTAAAAATTACTAATAATCAAGAGATATTAACTTCATAATAAAAATTAAAACAAAATCTAGTTTGTCTATGATTTAAAATCTAATATACATGAAATTTCTAAATTGTTGTATAGACTTATTGAAAGATTAAATTTTTAGAAAATCATGGCAAGATACTTGTCTTTTCCAAATAAAACATTTTATGATATGGGCGATAAAACAATATAATGATAATTTTTTAATCTTTATAACAATTTAATTAATACGTTATTTCTTTTAAAAAGTTTTTTTAAATTCAGTCTTTAATTTCAAACATTATTTTTTTTAGCCCAACTTAGATCTGTTATTTTATTACCAATATTTATGATGAATAAATAAATAAATAAATAAATAAAATTTTAAAATACATTTATATTCTGGCTGTAATGCAATGACAATATTTTAACTTCAAAGAGAAAATCATAACGAGCAAAAGTACTTTTCTTAAAGAGTTTTTTTATTTCCATTATTATTATTATTATTATTATTATTATTATTATTATTATTATTATTATGATATATATCGTATATCAATAAAAAAAAAAGTAGAAATTCCTTTTAAAATGAAAAATTTCCCTTGTAACCAATCGAATTCATGTTTGTATAATTACACCAAAAAAGGGTGTTCTCCTTTATTCGAGGAAATAATTGAGACATTATTTAGGCTAGCCAAAAATGTTGAAAACAAATTTATAATGTACATTTAACAGAGATTACTGGTCATTATAGGAAATCGTAATAAATGGTAAAAAAAAAAAATTTAAAAAATGAGAGAAATTTTTCATATTGTTAACAACACAATTTATCGATTTTTTTTGTTTAGCCACATATCCAAATATGTATATCTGCTGCTTATCAGGTAAATAATAGAATTCCATGGTAGATACGTGGCTTCCATGAATGGGGAAAAATGTGTGTGTGTGTGTGTGTGTGTGTTTTAGAACAATTATAAAATTTTTACGGCCTCACAATTTGATTATCACCTACTTTTGTTTTTTTAAAATGTTCACAATCGTAACGTACCGAGTCTGATATACTCTGTAATATACGTAATTCCCAAAGAGGAAAAAACTTTCATCATTGAGCGAAAAAAAAAAAAAAAAAATTACAATAAAATCAAGTAAAAAAATGTAGAATAATCATATTATTTCCTTCTTAACCAAAAAAAGTTGGTACTATTATTATTATTATTATTATTATTTTTATTATTGGATTATACCCTAAAAAAAATCCTAGGCAATAATGTGCCACCTCAAATTTTTTATTCAAATAAAGATGCAACGGTACAATTATACATTGTACAAAAGGTATAGGTAAAAACTTTTTTTTAAGTTTTTACCTATACCTGACCTAAACATGTTTCTAAAGAAACTATATTTTTACTAAAGGTTCCTTAGGCAAAACTTCTTCAAACTACGATTTAAAATTCCCCAAAGGGTAAATTTAGCATTGACATCACCATCACCATCACCTCATCGTGACAAGGATCAATTTTTTATTTCATAGAGAATGTACGTGTGTGTTTGTTTTCTTCCGAAGCCGGTTCCCAAAAATAATTCATTATAAAATACCCTTCCCTCCATTGTCTTTCATGATCTGTTGTTTTTATTTGTTGTTTTCTGTTATGCATTAAAGCAAAACAGCATATCGCCGAACCACATCGTGTGAAATTCCAAAAGATCCCCAGAATGATATTGACAGCAGGAGTTACACTGTACAGCATTGTCTACGTTTTATAGATTTCCGGTTTTTCAAAAGACACTGCTTGTTGACGAACAACAACAACAACCACAACAACAACAACAACTTTATTCCTTAAGATGTATTAATTTCATTCAAAGAGTTTTCTATGTTGATTTTGGTGCAGAAAATATTGATTGATTAAGGTGAGTCTTTTTTCTCTTATTCTTGTTTATTTATTTAATAAAAATATATCCTGCTGTTGCTTCTTCTACTGCTGAAAATATATAAGTACTATATCCAAAAGACTGGCTTTAATTTTTTCACTGTCAATTAATTTTTTCATCATCGAATTAAAATTTTTAATCAAATATCTTTTTTCTAACCCCCCTCCCAATATCATGACACCTGACGTAAAACGACGTAGAAAAAGTACACTTCCGTTACCAAAGAAACAAATCATTTTGGACAATTGTAATAATTATTATCTTCAGAAAAATAAAGAACACTCTCTTAATAAAATACTACTGCCGCCGCCGCCGCCACCGCCACCGACCAACACCAAACAACAAATAAAATCCATAAATCCTGTCAGAAAAATGTCATCAACACAACCATCACCTTTAAAAAGAAGTTCCGTTCATTTTTATGAAGATGGAGATTGTGAATTGATCGCTGAAACGACTGTCTTTCGCATACATAAAAACATTATCTCCCTCTCATCGATCGTATTCAAGGATCTTTTTCAATCTGCACGACCAACCTCGGACGACTTAACTTATGATTTCCAAACAGGTCGATCAATTCCTAAAATTCCTTTAACCGATGAATCAATGATAAATATCGAAATGCTTCTTTCCTTTCTCTACCCAAATACATTTTTTGAAATCGATTGGGAACAGGTGGCTAGTTTATTATATTTGGCAGACAAGTATATGATTGATACTCTCACTTCAGCATGTGTTTCATTTCTGAAACGAAGTTTTCACGAACAACCGATGAATGCTTTGAAATTGGCTGAAACCTATGGTTTGGCACCATTATACAAGGAATCTAGTAAACTTGTTTTAGACAGTTTCGATCATATCTTCTATGATCCAAGGATGTTAAACGGGTTATCCAAAGAGACCGTGACAAAACTTAAATGTTCCAGGCAAGAATATGTGGAAGGTTTAAACAAGATCTATTGTGTAACGGTAGATCGACAATTTCCTGGTCCATCTTTATTAAATGAACATTTAAGAACAAAATTCGAGGAATGTGTAAAAGATATCTGTGCCTTTCCATTACCTAGTCCTTCAGATTCATGGCGAAAATTGAATCAGGTTGATTGTTCGAGGCATTTCGAGTGTAGGGAAGAGTTGAGAAGGTTGCGTCCGTTCATCAGAGAAAAAGTTGTAATGATGTTTGGAAGGTATGAACCCTTGCAATGGAAGAATTCCAGGAATTCTTATGATGAGGATACTTGTTATCCGTTTATCGAGCTGGCTGATTAGTTGGGAATGTTTAATAAAAGATTGATTGATTGATTGATTGATTTATTACGTGTTAGAGTTTGTAAATTTTAAAAAATTGTATCGTTTTATCATCATCATCATCAGCCAAAGCTTTAATTGGTTGATCTCGATTACCAAATACATGTACATTTAATTCTTTTTTTTTTTTTTTTACAAATCAAAAAAAAAAGGTTTATCAACGATAGGATAATTTTAGAAAATTTTGACATGTAGAACCTCTGGCCAGATATTGATAATACAATTTTTTAATTAGGAAAAAAATTTCTTATAATCTTTGTATTTTTTCATTATTCTGTTATTCTGTTTATTTAAACAATATCAAAAGTAAGTACAATGTAAAATGAAAGGAAATTTGAAAGTTTTACTCTCTTTAAAATTTTATGAGAGGAATTAAAATCTTGGTTTATACCACAATTGATAATACATATATATATATATATATATATATATATATGAAACTTTATTAATTTCTTGAATCGTTTTATCGATCGTTGGCCTGATTGAAATACAGTTAAAAAATCAAAAAAATTTTCCTTCAAGTGTATTAGCATAAAAATTATCTATGAATCTAAATATTATTCTTTTTAACAATGAAAAAACTATATTTATATTCTTATTACCAACCCAAAGCCAATAACGCGGTTAAAATACCAATATATAAAAGTAAAAATGATACTACAATTTCTTCTGCAGCTCCAACATGATCATTAGAGTTTGGCATCCCAGTACCTTTTTTATCTTTTTCAATAAAAGTTCCAGTTGGAATTGGAGTCATGACAATCGTACTTTTTATGGACGTATTAGATGAAGTTTTAGTGATTGGAGGAGTACTAGTTGTTTGCGTATTTATAATAAAATTTTCTTTGATACATTTTCTACTACAATCTTCATATTCTTGATTCGTTACTGAATTTGATGTAGCGTTTTCTATTATGGATTTATGTATTGAGTAAACAAAAAATTTAAACATTCCATTTTTTGCATTAACAACTGGAGAGGGGGGAATTTTTTTTTTTTGGGAAAAAAAAATGAAAAACTGAAAAGATGAAAAGATCAAAATTATAATTACTTGGTAAGCACTGTTTGATACAATCATTTGTAATATCAATATGTGTTTTCGTGGGATTAGGAACACCAGCACATTTAGCACGACAATCCAAATCGGTATACAAACATTTTTTCTCATCTATACAAGCTTGAATCGCGTTTGGTGATTTGGAAGGTAACTCCAAAGATTCTAATAAAAAAGACCATAAAAAAAACCATAAAAGAATTATGAAATAATCGAAAATTTTTAATTTCTTTTTTTTTTACCTGAACTTGATTTTGGTGTGGGATTATTTTGAGATTCTTGAACATCTTTTCCAATTACAATAGTAAGAATTAGGCAAAATATTGTGAGGTAAAAGAGTAAATGCCTCATTTTCTAATAATTTTTGGTTGAGAATTCGAATTTGATAGTATTTAAATGTCTCTATAATTCCGAATTTGATAGTATTAAAATGTCTCTATAATTCCAAATTTGATAGTATTTAAATGTCTCTATAATTCCAAATTTGATAGTATTTAAATGTCTCTAGAATTCCGAATTGATAGTATTTGAATGTCTCTAGAATTCCGAATTTATAAAAAAATATTTTAAATAAAAGAACAAAGAATCAAAATAACGTCATGATCCTTTACAAAAGGCCAAGAATCTTTCCTAATAGTCGAAATAAAGCAAGGATATGAATTATTAAGTATAAATTAAAAATACAATAATCATCTCATGATTGTCTTATTGTTATTCGAAATTATTTTAAGGAAAATAAGTGTGATTAGAATTTATTTTTTTTTTTTTTAAAAAAATAAAGGAGATAAACTTCATGTAGACGAGAAAAATTGATTGCAGAAAATAATAATAATAATAATAATAATAATAATAATAATAATCTATTTCGTTTTGTCGCTAGGAAACAATTACATGTGAAAAATAAATTCATTATTATTATTATTATTATTATTATTATTATCAGGTTTATAAATCAAGCGGTCAACTATTAATAGCTGCTTATCTAGGGGTGAATGAATGTAAAATATCCTACAAGATTGTTTTTTTAAATAAAAGCAAAAGAGCTTAAAAAGAAAAAAAAAACCTTGATCTAATAAAATTTCTTGATCACGTTTTAATGATCAAACAAAATTTTTTGTATTTTAAAAACTGATTCACGTGCAATTTCTGCTTTGGAAACCTCTATATATATATTTTTTAAAATAATTTTTTGCATGAACAAGTATTAATGAGAAATATTTAAAAAACTTTTTTTTGATTCAATTTTAAATAAGTTTTTATTTGGATTCTTTTATAATCAAAAAATTGAAAATCATATTATTAGCAAAATAACACTCACTCAAATAGTTATCCTTTTGGATAACAAGCTAAAATGTTTTGTTGATTTTTAATAGGAAAAAAAAAAAAGGTTCAAGTTTGAAAAAAGTTATTGGGCAAATAAAAAAATATGATTAAAATTTCTGATAACCAATCAATAAATAGGAAAAACTTTCAATGTTAGTCTAAATAAAAAGAATAAAATTTTTATTATTAAAAACTGTAAAATAATAAAAATTATATATAAAACCATTATTTTTATTAGCAATTTTTTTTGTTTTTAAATTTTCAAGTTCAGAATTAATTTACCTAATAATAATTATTTGCATAAAATTTACTTATTACTTTTAAAAAACAAATATAAAATTATTAAAATTAGATTAAAATCAATCAATTCCAAGAACAATTTAATTAATAAAATTTTTTAAAAAGTTTTATTATTATAATTCGAGTATTTTAAACAATTTAAAAATCTTTAAGAAAAATATAAGTTATAACCAAATATTCTTAAAATAAAAGATTAATTATGATTGCTAATAATACAATGATAATTGTTAACAAATAAAATAAATTTAATTATTAGAAAATATTAACATCACAAAATGTTTTTTAAATATTTAACAGCAGTATTTGAACAAAAATTACATCATTTCATTGTTTTGATCTTTAGAAATATTATTATTTAAAAATTTTTATTTTATGCACTCTCATTGAAATTGCTTTTATTATAATAATGGAGGTTTTTTCATGTTAATTTATTGATAAAATTCATAAAACAGTTTCTAAACAATATTTAATTAAATTAGTGCTATCGACTCACTAAAATCCGAGAAAAACTTTATAAGAGCGAGTGCCAAGGAAATTACTTTAAACTTGTTATTAAAGCCTATTACTGATAAAGAAAAGTGATATACCTTTTCTTGATATTAAAAAATATTTTTGGAACCGGCTAGGGTTATGCATTTAGATTGTTACGCGAAAAAGCTCATTTAAACTAAAGTAGCAATAAGACAAAGACCAAACGATCTCTACCCGTTTAAGAAATCTAGATGAGGGATTGTGTGTTTTCAGAACTTTCTAACACTTCCGATTTCTTCAAGGCCTAGCCTTTTCAGGAATGTGATTAGAGGTTGAAATCTTTATTTATTAGCAAGACGAACTCTTTAAAAATCTTTCTTTACCCATTCAAAGTATTCAAGGGTTAACAATCTATTTGTGTTGCTTGAAAATTATGTCTTCAACCTCAT
>JAAOMT010000294.1:8833-28576 GCA_016748015.1 Geosiphon pyriformis | reverse complement strand
AAAAAAAAATGTTATTGTCGCTGATTATAATTTTTTGAAAGATGAACAGCATTAATTGTGATAAGTTTTGCTTGAAATATTTATAATAAGTTTTTTTATTTTTGTCTAAATATTTTATATGTATAATGATAAAGTATCTTATGAAGAACATCAGATGGCCAAAGTTCTAGAAATACTTTTTGCCGCTCATGATCAATATTTTCGAATAAAATATCATATATGTATGATTCGTTTAAAAAGCTACGAAATATTGCATCAAAAAAGCTCTTAATTATTCAGTTATAATCATCCATTCTCAAGTTTTCAACTCCTTTAAAAAGAAAGTGATATAGTCCCATCTTTTACACAAAGATGGAATCCCTAGTTGAATAATGAAATTTAACTGGAAAATATTCATAACTGTACAAACAGTTAAAACGTTTTATGCCTCTGAAAATTTTTTTGGGGAACTTTTGCCTTTAATCTTGTTCTTTAACATAATCTTTGAATCACTTTTTATCACAAAGTAAAACTAATTTTGCAAAATCTTATGCAAGGTTTTTACATGATCACAAATCTGTTGATTACATAATAAATTGAATTAAAATATAAAACAGTTTCATTACAGCATTCAGAACTAACCATAATGCAAACATAAAATTTATTCGATAAACTTTGACGAGGTCTGTATATGTAAAATGGGAGTTTGTTTTTTTGTTAGGTGATTATAAAAGTGCCAGAGTTTAGAGAAAGTAAATTTATTATTTTGATTGATAGTTTCTTTTTAATTCTTAAATTCTAGAAAAGATTAATAAAATTCCAATAAACGTTGATAACTTGGAATTTTTTCAAAATAGTAATAATAATAATAATAATAATAATAAAAAGGAAATATTTTCAAATAACACGATAAGAAATAGGATATAATTTTTTATTCGCATGTAGAATATGGGTTAGTCTCCAAGATTTATTTTAAATGTTGAGGAAAATAAATACATATTTTAAATAATAATTTTCTCTTTTATAAATTCTCCCGATTTTCGAAATTAAAAATTCTTTATAAAATTTGTTAAAAATATCCAAAGGCTTCAAAATAGGGTTTTTTGAAAGACTAATCGTCATCATTTTTGGATAAAAGACTTAATCTTTTTTTACACGATCTAAAATTTCAATAAAAGATTTGACCTGTTTGGTTTGATAGGATACAAATAGAGATAATTAATTATAAACAGAGACCAAGACAAGAATATGTTAATTATTAAAAAATTTTAATAATTAACATATTTCTTATTTTTAATCCCATTCTGATTTTTTGCCATAACATCAAAATATTTAGGTAATCAATAGCAATTCCAATTAAAGTTGAAGCGAGAGAATTTTTCTATAGATGGTGCATTCTCGAATACTTGATTAAATTTTTCTGAATACTAATAATGAAAAAAGAATTGTTTGGAATAAACCTTTAAATAATTAAAAATTGATAATTCTTAAGGAGAAGAAAAAATAATGAATCAGCTTCAAAAGAGTAATAAAAAAAAAGAAATAATGTATACATGTATTGAATTTCAGATGATTAAATTAATATGGAAGACGGTCCAAAGATCGATCCGGAATCTTTAATCTCTAATTAGAAACATTCATTATGATCACTTTTGTGTGTGTATATAATTGCAAACTTTAAAAAAAAGATCAATTATAATTTGACAAAAATGGACTCTTTCAATATAACCAAAACATTTTTTTGTTATATTAAGTAGTCAGGTTTTCCTGCTACTTTTTTTTATTTTATTATTAAATGGTTTTCAATAGAAGTTTCGAGAAATTTTTATATATATCAACAGATTCAATATTCAATCATAGAAAATTTAAATCTTTATCTATTATTCCTGCTCTCATCTCATCCACCCAGAACGATACAAAATTTGAACGTTACTTATAAACTTTTAATGTTTTATTAATTATATATTTCAAAGATTAAATTATTCTTGTATAAAATAAATAAATTGTTAAAGAGCTAAATACACCAATAATTTTAATTAATATTTTAATGAATAATAATATTATAAAAATTCTTCATTTAAATAAAATTTTAATAAAATTTTAAAACAAATTGAATTTAAAACATAATCATAAAGTTTTATTATAATATCAAAATTTTTATGCTTATAAATATTCAAAGCTGTTTATTAATTATTTAAATTTTTATATATATATTAAAAATACCGCAGTTTTCGGGCACAGTAATTGATTTTCTTTATTAATTTTAATTTATTTGATTGGCTGGTTTTATTTCCTCTTAAGTTAACTCATATCACCCATTTTCTGGTGAAAGGCGCAGAAATTTAAAATTTTACATTAAATTTACGAAATAGGAAATTTTAAACAATTGGTGCAACGCACACGCTTCCCCAAAATAAGAATTTAGTTATTCCGTATCCTGTTCCTTGCAAGATTGGTGGTGTGTTTGTGACAAGAGAAGATCGACTTTTACCTGTTTTCCGAACGTCTTTGAGTGACATTATTAAAAAAAAATCTAGCTGTTGCCCACTCTCATAATTTTTAATCATCCAATTACTAATCATAATGCGCTGATGACATACCTTATTTATGATATCAAAAATATATAAAAAGTCTTGATCCCATAACAAAAATTTCAAATTACTTGAACTCTAAATACACCTCAAATCTATTATCACTTTAATTAAAACAAATCTTCAAATATGCCTGCAACAACGAGCCTGATCAAAGACTATTATGATTTAGAGGCTCGCTGGTTCACTCGACATTCGGCTGAAGGTGGTTTCCAGAATGAAGATGGAAGTGATTTTCCTGTCTCTGTCACAAATCTCCTACGATCATTGAAATACCGAGCTGCGGCAGCCGGTGCAAAAACATTGACTAATTACTTGGCTGGAATTACTGGCTATCATGAAAAGATCCTAAAAGAAACCAGTTGGAAAGAAAATGTTAGGATGGATCCTAGGATTACTGAATATATAAAGACACTAAGAGGAACCGGTGATGTTGGTTTAATACGTGAAAAATATCGTCGTGAAGGTGAAAATCGACGATTACGGGATCGAGGAACACGACATTAGAGGACCCGAAATTATATTTCTTGAGATTGATTCCAAATAACATTCCCTCTCAAGAGAAAAATATAAAAGAAATATTCCGATGAATTTCTCATTTTAGCATTTTTATTCTATTTCTATTCAATCCTCTATTTGGCGAAAAGGAACTTGTTACTCGAATCAATGGGTCGCAACGATTTTTAGCATCTGGATTTTGTCAAATGCTTTGCTATTTTTAGCAAAAGAAATGGGGGGACGAGAAAAGCAAATCTAAGATATCTGATTTGTATTATTTATTCAAATTAGATTATCTTGAAAAGTTGAATTTTTATTCCAATTAAGCCAAAATGTGTATAAAATTATATTCAATGAATTTGATTTAGTTATTTAGAAGTTTTTTTCGATTCTTATTATTCACTCTTTGTTAAAAAAAAAAAATCGAAATTCTTCAATTTTGAACTTGATCCACACTATTGTTTATCCAGAATTTCAGTTCTGCTAAGTTTAATGGGGAATTAAAATATATAAGTTGGGAAAATTTAAATAAAAAAGCTTTCTTTTCAGGAACATTTTTGATCATGGAATGTACTTTATGCTAGGTTTCATTTCTTTAAAATTAGTGTCCATCAAAATTAATTGATTGCGAAGCATAGTATCCATTATTCAATTTCAAAATTCTCTTAAATAAAAATATTCAACCGTTTTGGTCAATGTATTCGATTTTTGAGCTATTAAAAAATCTCCAACAAAGCAATTGTCGTAATCCCGCCTTAAAGTTAAATACCATGTATAGTTTTCGACCAACGATTTAATCATTCTTTCAAATATTTTCTTCTCAGAGAAAATTACAAAACTTTTTAATAGACTTAAAGATGAAGTTTCAAATTTGGGTTTGATTCAAAGATCAAATGATCTCTGCCATTTCCTCAAAACCTCCCTTACACAGTGTCTCATTTACCCTTAATGTTCTTTGAAAATATTGGACATATCAACTAAAGACAATGATTTTTCCTAGAAAAACCAAATACAATAAACAACTAGGTTCGAATCATCGGTCTAGAAATGAATGAATATATTCAAGCCAATCGGCCCAATATCCAATTATAACAATTTCCACAATCACAAATGTTACTACACATAAGACAACCATAATTCTTTGGAATAGTGGGGGTGCATTTTGATGGTGCCGGCTTCTGTGATGACGCTTTTTAAAAAATAAAGGAAATTTTTTTTTATGTTGTAACAAAACAATTCTTGAATAATAAGTAAAAAGGAAATTTGTATTCACATACATTATTGCCATGATTTGTAACAAGTCGGGTATTTTGATTGATAGCAGGAAGGTGATTATGATTAAGAAGTATTTCTGGAGGGATGGTTATAGCGTGATAATCAGGTCGTGCCTGTAACATATATATTTTTTTGAAAATATAGTATCAAAATTTTAAACTTTACCAATCCAACGAAAGCATCTAAATCTCTAAAGTTTTTTTATCCGAAATAATCACGCCGAAAATCAAAAAGAACCCTACGTGACGATACAATCTTGACCCCGAGAACTGACCATTTTGTAGGGAGTCATGGTGATTTCTTGTCGTGATTGAATCCATTTTTTTGATATATTTTTGGGTATCGTTGAGATAAAAGCTGGTGTAAAGAATGAAAACTGATGGTGAGGCTTGTAATGCTATCGAGAAAAAAATTTCTCACGTTATGAATATAATTTGTCGAACGTCAGGGTCACTCAAGTCCCATGAACACATTTCCAAAACCAGATATTTTCTGCGTGGTTTTATTATTTTTGTTAAAATCCCACGATAGAATGATTATGCCAAATTCCCATGATAAAGTTTTTTGTTGTGATAATCTTAAGGTGATGTGATTATGACATATTACCAAATTTTATTTTAGATCACACAGAGAATAAAGGGAATGTTTGAAAAAGTAACTTTAAATGAAAATAGATCGAGCTGAAAAATGGTTTATTATAAAATATTTTTGGTGTCTGTGGCTATTATTACTTACTTACTTACTTAGGAAACCCATTGTTAATGAAAAAAAATCAAAGCAAATAACATTATACATAGTGCGTCTAGCGAAATAAAGTGTGGATTAGTGATGTTGTGAAATTTTATTTTTTTATTTTTTAAACAATGAAGCCAATCCCTTAAGAGAATCAAATGTTTAATTAAATAGCGCTCCAGTTGAATTTTACGAAAAGAATCACTTATAGATTTCTGTTAATATATTCTAATCAATCTGATAATTATTATACTGATGTTGATGGTGGGAGATTTTACGATGGAATTTGGGTGATGATTAGATTCTTTTGGAATTTTTAAATCGGGAACCAAAAGAGTTTTAGGATTATTTATTTAAATTGCCTTTTTTTTTTATCATTAAGTGTCATTTGGAAAAGGATGTTTTTAACGTGGCGCACTTTTAATATCAATTTTTGAAATTTAAAAATCGAAGACGAAACCTTTTCTTTCATATTCTGTGTTTGAATCCGAGAGCAGATTGCGATTGCAGTTGCAGTTTCATATTATTATTATTATTATTATTATTATTATTATTATTATTATTATTATTATTATTATTAATATTATCATATGTAAAAGAGTCTTAGATCTTGAGATTTTGATGCTAAGATCTGATAATCAGAGAGATAAAACCTATTCTGAGGTGGGAAAAGTTGATTGTAAATCAAGCTGTTAAAAGTCTTTATTTTTAGTCCAATTATTTCAAATACTTTCAACTTGAATGAAAATTTTGAACCAAAAACTTTTGCCTTTATTATTCCAATTTAAAAAACAGAAATTTATATATATATATAAAAGGCATTTTGGTTCTTTTAAATAAAAAGTTGATAATTTACTGACAAAACTTAATTCTCAAAGTCTTTTATCTTAGATCAATACTCACATGATACATGGATTACATGATCTTAAGAAAAATCAAAAGCTCGTAATGCATTGCATTCTCGAAACTAAAAAAATAGATTTTGAATTTCCACTTAATTTTCAGGTTTCTTAAAATAATTTCTCAATTACCCCCCCCCCCGTCCACATTCTTTGTCTCATTGCTTTAAAAGAGGTGAAAGGATTGAATGCGGGCAATAAATTTCTTGAAAAAATATTCAGAGAAAAATTTTAACTGTCAGGAATTTTACTTTGGAAACCTTAAATGAGATGTTCTTTTAAAATTAACAACAAAATAAAGTCTACCTAGATGTGTTGAAATTAAACGAAAATTATTTATATTTATTACTTTGGGGTTTTTTAATTGTCAAAAATTAGTGTTTAAAATTACAAATCATCCTATGCCCCATCAAAAAATCAGGATTGAACCTTTTTCTTATTAAAACCGATTCTTCATTTCTCTCTCGAACCTCTGCAAAGTATAACACCACTGAGAAGAACTAGCAGGCACAATTCTAATTCTCATCAAATTTGGAAAGGAGGCATTCATTAAAGGTTCAACAACCTCATTAGATAAATTAGAATAATCGTAAATTTGTAAAAATTCCAATTTCTCACATTCGGCTAGACCAGCCCATAGTGGACATCCAATAAAATCAACGTACTGAAAATTCAAGTATCGAAGATGATCTCGTTGCGATAATAATGAGTGAAGAATATAAGAAGAATGAGAACGGATGCCTAAGATTGAGAGTTTGAATAAAGACGTTTGGGAGGAGATAAATAAGGCTAAGGAACTAGCGATTTGCTCTTGCACGGTCGTTCTTGATGCGTAGACTTCTATAGTTAAAGACTCCTAGTGATTTGATTTGATTTGATTTTTGAATTCTGAGAATTTAAACTTTTCAAGCAAAAAATATCATTTTTTAATTTTAACTTACCACCTCTTTACAAATTTTTGACAACTGAGCAAGGAACAAATATTTTGGAAAAACTCCACGAATTTCCATTATTTTCACTGATTGAATAATTGGTCGAAACTCGATTTCAGTCCAAAGCAATGCTTCTTCATCAATCACATTTCGAACACTGGGTTCAATTTTCAGCTCTCTAAGTCTCGCTCCAGCTTTTAAAAAGGCTTTTAAAATACTACGCATTAATAAGTAAGGTCCTTTCTGGTCTTTGATTCCTCTAGCTGTACAAAAAATCTCTATAAACTCTAACATCCGTGTATATCGAAATTTTTTTACGAAGGCTGAATACGGAAACTTTGAAGGTTTTTGAATATTTGGTAGATCAATTTTATGGGTTTCGTATAAAATTAATCGATCTGAATCTTCAATCTGTGAAAAGTAGGCTAGTAGGAGCTTTTCGGTTTGTATCGTTTTGGAGTCTAACATTGGATCCTCCCATAGGATTGGAATAGCACTTTCGCACCAGAGCCAATTTACAAAGATGCATTTATAGAGATCACGGTGGGATAAGTGAAGAAATATTTCATGGAGGATATCCGAGACTAAAGGTGTGGTCATTTTTTTGGAATATTTAAAACTTTTTATTCAATGATGCAAGTCTGATAAATTAAAAAATGATGGTATCAATTATGAACGTTAATTTTGCCCAAATGCCCGAATATGGTATTTATAATGACAAATGGATTCCCCAAAGTGGAAAATAGTGCGTCATCCTAAAAATTTGATCATCATTATGCTTTTTGGATTTTATTCAAAAACAAAATTTGATTAACGGATTGCATCAAATAACTAAATTGTCATTCTAAAAAATTTCGTTTGTCTGTTAAAAAGAAAATTAATTATTTGATTATTAATGCAAACTTTGAAAAATTGATTTTATATTAGAATTCATGAATTTTAAAAAAAGAAAAAAAAAAAGGTTTAGTTCAAACAATGTCAAATAAATTCAGGGTTGTGAATTTCGCATGTTTTTTTAAAAGGATCAAGTCTTTCAACATTTAAAAATAGAGTACTTGAATCAAAGTAGAAATTTTTATATCACATTAACAGAAAAAAGAAATAAAAGATAGAGAAATACTATACGAGAGAGTCTACAAATATATATATTATTAATTATTATCTATATATTCTAAAACTATTTTATAGTTAAATTTCAATAAAAAAATATGTGTCATTGCTATCTTCCTTAGATCGCACAATCAAAGCTCTAAAAAAAAAAAGGTATTTTATAATAAAAATAGTTTTTTTTAAATATTTAATAGAATAAATGAAAAACTTACCATTCATAGAACATGCAGATTGTAACCGACTAGAATTATGATTTTCCAGATTTGTTTACTTTTATATCTTTTTGTATCATGGCTAACATCTTGTATTTCTTTAAAATTAAACTTTTTTTAACAGATAGGTTCATCCAAGTTATAGTTTTAGGGGCAGTAATGGCCAATTTTGGAATCACTTCCTGAATAAATTGATTCGATGCTTTTCAATTCTATGGCGTTTTCCATCAATCATATCAAAATTATACGCCAATAAAATTTATATAATCATTCCAAGATCTTTCTCCTGAAATAATCTCCCAGGAAATGATCGCAAAACTATAAACATTTCTATACATGGTATGAGAAGTCCCCTTGCAAATCTCAGTTGCATGATATACTCGAGAACTTTATAAATTCTGAAAATAATTAGCAGTCCAATATAGAAATGATAACTTTTAAGGGATCCGTTTTCAAAATAAGAATGTCGCGGTCCCATGCACCAGTTTTAACTAATTTATAAAAAAAATATATAGAGAAAAATATGTTTCAGGTAAAGGTATCTTGAGAAAAGCTTTGAGATTCCATAATGAAACCATGACTAATTCATTCCATAACATCCAAGGTATACTTGCAATAAACTATTCAATATAAAATTAGTCATTAAATTTGATCATTTTTAACAAAAATAATAACAATTTAAGTTATTATAATTTAATTTTCATTATTTATATCATTATTAATTAAATTTTAATCAATTTTATTATTTAAATATTTGATTTATTGTTTCAAATTGCACATTTTAAATTTTGATTTATTTGGGTATTCTTAATTCCAATTAATAAATATGATTATAAAAAATAAAATAAAAAATTTTTTTGTTTTTAAAAAACATTTTAAATCAAATAAAATAATTTAAAGATTAAATTGATTAAATTGATTAAATTAATTATTAATCAAATTTTATAGTGAACTTTTATTATTTATTATTTTGTTATTTTGTTATTATTCAAATTTTATAAAATTTCAATTTAATATTTTTTTTAATAACAATAATAAAATATTTATGAATTCAAGTCATTATATTTTTTTGAATCAAGTTATTATTATTATTATTATTATTATTATTATTATTATATTTTTTAATCAAATAAAAAATTTCAAATTGAAAGAAGATAAAAATAAGAATTAGTTTTAATCAAATTAAAAGTTTTTTTTTTAAATAAGAATAAAGGTTATGTTAGTTAATTAAAAAAAAAAGTAAAAAATAATTTTTTGATCAACAAGAAAGAATTTCAAATTTAAATATTTTAAATGAAATAAAAATTATATTTTCCTAAGTATACTGAATCTTAATAAAAGGTATAATAAAAAAATAAATTAACTCTTAAAATTATGATATCTAACTAAAAAATTTGTATTATAATAAATTTTCATACTATTTTTAAATCTAAATGAAAACAAATAAAAAATGTCAATGCAATTAAATGATAATTAAGAGAATACATTTTCATTTATCTTAATTAATATATTTAAAAAATATTCATACTCGTTATTATTTTAAAAATTTGTAATTTAATTAATTCGTTAAGTGATAACTAAGTGTTTCGAATACGAAATCAAATTAAGATAAAACAAAATTGGGTAATAAAATTAATTATTGAAATTATTGAAATTCATTATATGAATAGTTAAATAGACAAGTGTTTTGATAATAAATGACTTTGTCGAAAATAATAATAACAATAATAGTTATATAAGATATTTGACTATAACATTTATTAAAATTAATTTCATAGAAAAAATTGCAAAGCTATATATACCACATAAATAATTTTATTGAATATTTATTTGATTTTACAAAGTTAGAATAATAAATACATGTGAAAATAAAAAACAATAATATCTTTCATTTTTCTTACAAAATAAAAATTATTAATATTATTGCAAAGATCGACTATTAAATGTGATATAATACAATTTAAATGCCCACCAAACGTTAAAGATTACATTATACTCACTTAAAATATGAAACCCTCATCTAAGAAATTGTGTACGAGAAAAAACTAATGAAAATAAACATTAACTTTTGATCATTTCACAAAGTCATTTGCTATTTTCTAAATATAATTTTTAAAAATAAGTGTTTTAATCACAGTTGAATCTAACCGCTACAAAGAGGTATCATAACGAGTGTCTGTTCATATAAAATCAAATAAAATCAATAAAGCATGAAAATATAATAAAAACATATTTATTCTCAAACTTTACCTTTCTAATAGAAATACTTCAATCATTCTCAAAAATCAGTTTATAAACATTAAACAACAATTCAGTAAATCTGTTATTGGTTTAATATTATTTTTTAATCTTATATTTAATAACTAAAAATTATTACAAAGTGTTTAAAATTTTCAAAGTAAATAACTTATGTTTTAATGTCTAATATCTTCTTTAAAATAAAATTGGCTTATATTAAAATTGTATATTAATTGCTTTATAGCTTGTTTAGTTTTAGATTGGTTACAAAAAACAATGTTGAGCTGTTTTGTATAAAATTTACATATTTTCTAATAATATTAAAAATGTTATAACTTTGAAAAATATCATTTTTTTCAAATTTTCATAAAGTTGTTATATATTTAAATAATATAGTTTTTTGTTATTAATACTTTAATTTTAAGTAAAAACTTTTTATATTTCAAATTAAAATATAAATATTATAATTAATATTAAAAAAACAATAAATCTGATAATAATTATAATATAATCTTATCAATATTAATTCTAAATATGATTATTAAAAATAAAGTGTTTTTTTAACAAAAGCTTTTAATAAGTTTTATAAATAGCAAATGTAAAGTTTATTTTTGAAATTTAATTTGTATACAAATTTTAGTTTAAAACTATATAAATTATTTCAATTATTTTTATTTTAGATTTTCAGTTATTAAAACATACTTAAAGTTAACTATTAACATAATAAAAATAACATTAAAAAAGTACCACCAATTTGCAGAAAAAACTATAATAAAAATATTAACTATATTTTTTATCTTATTTTTTTAGACAAAAACTAATTCCACCAAGCAATAACATAATGTTTTTCTTTATTAGCAGCAAAATAATTTCCATTTCAAAACACTTAATTTTATAATTTTATATACTTTATTTATAAATTTTAATATTTTTATTAAATCTATTATGACCAAAATTTGAAAATATTTTTATTTAAATTTTTTAGGAATTATCTATTTCAAATTAATAGCTTTATTTTTATGTTCAATATCATTAATATAATTAACATTTGACCTATTTTTTATGTTAAAAATAAAGGCTTGTAGAACTATAATATGGATAAATACTATAAATATTAAATTTATTTATAAGTATTTGGTTTTAAAATACTTTATTGTTTGTATTATATTTAAATTTACTCTAACCAGCCAAATTTCTATTTAAATTTTATTTTTTATCATTGTGTATTTTTAATTTAGATTGAAAAGCTCGAATGAATCATTTATTTTACAAAAAAAACCGCTTTAGTAAAAAACCATTTTTCTTTGTAGAATAAAGTGATAGTATTCATAATATGTAATTTTCATAAAAAAATCTATGTAATTATAAGTTATTTTATTATAATTAAATATTAATATTACACAACTTTCTTCAAAAATTAATTGTAAAAAATATTACTAAAGCTTAAGTAACAAACTTAATTTTTTCTAAAGTAATTCTACAGTTATTATATAAAATTACTATTTATAAATAATATTAAATATAAACATCTGTATTACAAGTTATTTACTTTGGCAAAACTGTAATAAAATACTATTTACAAAATTATTAAGATTGGCTATATTATTAGTGAGGAATTTATAATTGATGTCAATATAGCTTTTTTTTTCAAAAAAAATAAGTAAGTTTAAATTTTTTTAACTGCTCTAATAAAATTTTACTAAAAACCAAACTACATGTAAATATTAAAGCTTGGTAGATGTTATTAAACTTGATATTATAGATTATGGAATTTATATAAAAAAAAGATTGATTTTTAGAAAAACCAATTTAAAAGAAAATGTAAATTGTATGAAAATCTGTAAAAATAACTACTGGTTTCTTACTTGAGATTTTATTTACAGTAATTAATTTGCGAATAGTTTAATTTACATAAAAAATATTGATATATATTAAATAAATTAAAAAGTCTTAAATCTTATTAAAATTTACTGTTTTCAACTCAAAAATAAATTTGTAACATTTGGAATACAAAGTGGTATCAATTAATACATCACTACATTAATTGTACAATAAACAACTTTACTATTTTAAAACATAATATTAGTATAATATCTATTATCTATTATCTGATAATTTGATTTGAAGAAAGTTTTTTTTATGTAGTTAGTGTATTGTATTGAATAACTGTTTTTATTATTTTTTTCTTACATAAATTAAAAAAAACTGTTGCCAACTATTTGAAAGTTATATAAAATTATTCAAATAATTTATTGTTATATATTATAATAAATGCAAAGCTTTAATCTTTTTTTGGTGTTTATAAAAGATAAACTGGCTATTTAACTATTACTGAAGTAACATTTAAGTACTTAATTTGCTTATTTAAGTTTCATTAAATCTGTTGCTAAATGTTTAAAGTGCTAACAGATAAACATAAACATTATTAACAATTATCAACCAATCTTTATCTTATTTAACATTAAAATTAAACTGCTTATTACTATTATCTACTCTTTATTAAAAAAATAGTACAAGTTAATTAAAGTTGTTAACAATATGCCAAACATTTTCTTTAATGCTTTATATTATTTGCTTAGTAATTATTTTTTCATTACTATAACATATAGTGATATTTTGCTAAAATTTCTAAAGCTATTATTTACAGAAAGACCTAATTATAAGTCAGTATCTTTATCCTGTTTGTAAAGTGTAACATTAGTAATGTTTACATTTTTCAATTTTTTTGAATGTTAATTCTTGAGCTTTCTTATTAAATTATTAACATCTTTTTCACCAAATATAATTTTAACTGAAATTTCACCCAAATTGAGAAAAAAGCTAATGAAAAGCTTATGTTAAGCTTTTCAAAGCTTATTTTTTCACAAATAACAATGAGTGGTTTCTCTATAGAATAATATTAATAATATGTCTACTTTACTACCAGTTACTTACATTTGCAACTGAGCATTTATTTGAGCTGTAAAATTTTTTCGAGTTGTAATATCCCTTACTTGTCTAAGAGTAGTATCTTTTGCTCGTGCAATAGTTTTTTTGACATTTTTTAGAAATATAATCTATTATTAGTCATCTGTTTTTTCTATTTATCAAAATATATATTGGATCTCAACTGTTTTCATTAAATTCTAACAAATTCTAGTAAATTTTAATCTTAATAAGGTTTTTGAATAGCTAAACAACATAATTTTCAATGAAAAATATTTTGTGTAATCATTTATTATAAGCGTTTTAAAAATATAAAAGCTTTGTATAGCACAAGAATTAACAATGAGTATTCAATGCTTATATAAAAACCAAATTATTCATAGAGATTTTATAGGTCTTACACTTTGAGAATCTGATCTTGGTCTTTCAAAAAATCTAAAGTTTAACCAATAAGGTGAAAAGTAATTTAAATTCAAAAAACACTTGCAATATTTTACAATAATTTCCTTCCCTCTACCACCACCTTTGCTCAAATAGAAATATACTTAATTTTAATTAATTGGTCAGTTATAAATAAATAAATAAATAATTTTGACAATTATATTTCGAGTTTTAGCAGCAGATACAAAATGAAAATAGAGATTTGGACAATGGATTATTCAAGCAGCCAAAAAATGCCACAAAATTTTAGCAACTGCACTTCTAAATTAATCACATTACCCAGTGATTTAATAACTTTTTATTTAATGAAATTATTTATTGTAATTAATCTTTAGCAAAAGATTTTATATAAAAGGAATGCTTCAAGCTTAATTACTAAATAGTTTGCTCATGCAAAAATTTATGATAGAAAGCAGTTGCCTTTATACATCATTTTTTAATTTCATTACTGTACATGTTAAATGGAGTGAAATGTGTGGTGCTATTTTCATGTGTTGAGTATCCTCAAACATCCTAGACTCGTTGACAGACATCTTCAAAAACGTGACTCTTCTTGGTTTTATCCACGAGTTCAAAATTAATTATTTTATCAATTAATAGGAGGTGCGATTTATTCTTTGCGTACACATCGTTATTTGCTTAACCTTTTAGGGCATAACAAAGTTTTCTTTTTCACCTTATAATGAATTCTATAGCGAAATAAATCTGTTAGGTTAGAAAACGAGATCAATTCTTTGACAATTATTGAACAGCTTAACTTTAGAAATATGATTCAAAAAATGAATATAAGCTTAATACTGTATAGCAAATAATGTTTCATAAAACATTGTGTATTCATAATCATTAATTAAAAGGATAATTAATTAGAAGAAGATTAATTGGAAAGATGAATAACTAAAAAATAATATTAAAAATTAAGAGTGATAAACTAGAAAAGTGATTAATTAAAATAATATTGACAACCAATCTTAACAAAGTTAATAAAAACTGAGAATTGATGACATGAGCAAAATTTTTGATTTAAATTGAAACATTGTGAAGTAAATCTATATGGTTTCAATTATGTATATAATTTTGGATTATTTATTGATTATTATTAAATTTGTAATATATATAGATTTTTCCCTTAGAGATGGCAAAGCTGGAAATTCCAAACTTAGCAAATTTGTTAGTGGAATTTTTTGTCAATTCAATTTTGATTGAATCTTTTTTTCTGTAATTTACTCAAAGATTGTTTATGCAAAAAAATGAACTATGATGCTTTAACTTTAAGTAAAATTTATTCATGCTGATAAATTATTCCAAAAATATAATCATGTTTATAATGTTAAAAAATCTGATTAAGGTTCTAGTTTAAAGATAAACAATTTTAATATGAAAATTTTTTACAATTCTTGTAAATTTGTAGCTTATTAAAAATATTATTGTTAAACTATTTAATTGAAATTAATATTGAATAGAATCTTTATCAATTATTAACGATAATAATGACAAAAATAAAAAATTAAATGCCTTCAATATCCTTGAATTGCTGTGATCACTTGTCAATTCTCATAAAGAATCCGGAAGCATAAATATTATGTTTTTTATTTTTGAAACATTGCACGCAAGTTATACATTAAAGGGAAGAAACGGCTTGCGAAAATTGAATGGAATTCAAATCCTGCCAGTAATTTAAAATTTTTTTCAATGAATTCTGGCATAATAATACCCTTAATAAACAACAAGAGCAACACTTTCAATTCTGATAACTCATCACAAATTTCGGTTCTTTACTGAAATGCTCTATTAAAAGCAGTGAAACAAGGAAATGTAAATGTTCAATATAAACTTGGAGCTTCTTGGTATTATAACGGGGATGGCATTAATAAAAACTTTGAGAAATGGTAATTAAAACAGCTGAAGGAAGGAAGAAACAAACAAACATAGATGCGCAGTATAAACTTAGATACTACTATTATAATAGGGACGGCACACTAAAGAGTGAAAGGAGAGGAATGAGGAAATACACATCTGGATGTTATTTTTAGATCATGCTATTATCGTTCAAAAGAAGCGATAAAATAACATTGGTTTGGTTTAAAATAACATTTGAATAAGTTATCACGTTGCAAAGAGTACAAACGAAAACGTCTATATCAAAATTTGGATGTTATTTTCAAACACTTAAAAAATTGTCTCATTTTTAATGCTTTTTAAGAGGTCAAAAAATAAATTGTAGATTATTGCCGTTGAAATTCTTTTGAATTCAATTTCAGTAAAAAATTATTTATTCTAATTTTTACATCATAAAATCTAAAATATCTATCGTATTGAGCTTTGCATTAAACTTTTATTTCAAAACTTTAAATTATTATATTATTTAGAAAATTTAATTCTCGAGTGTAGCCCATTGATATGCCTATTGGTTGAGATTCAAAGCTAAATGTCATTTTAAAGTGTTTAGATCTCGTTAAATTTTATTCAAATCCGCGGCTTGTATAGTAATCATGTAAATTTAAGCTCTTGGTGAAAAAATTCTCATATTTATTTGAGGATTTGCCTTTATAATTAATTCAATCATATCATTATTTATGCTCAAAATATACAAGCTTTTATTTTGACGGATAAAATATTTCATCCAAGAACAGTTATAGCAATTGATTTTCAATTTCAAGAATCAAAAGTTTGCATATTTAATTTTAGAGACGATAAATTCTACTTTAAGTCAAGTAAAAAAATAATCTCCAAGGACACTTGGGCAATCCTCAATTAATCATTAGAATTATCATCTAATCAATTAAGAACAAAGTTATTTTCTTAAAAGATGTATCACAAGATCAATTAAGTTAAAAGGTGTTTCTATGTTAAAAGAAATAACAGAGTTATTTGAAAAAGTTTCCAATGTGTCAGTTATTATAATTCAGAGCCTTTTGAAAACTTTGAAAAAAATAGTTCAATGCCTTTTTTATACTTTTCAATTAAAAAAACTTTTAAGGATCCATTGAACCTTTGATAAATTAAAAGAGTACCGAAGGATCATTGATATTTAAAAATAATTTCTTTATAGTCTTCAATCTAAAAAAAATTCTAGTCAGTTCCCAAAAAAAAGTTTCTTAAAGGTTATTAGGTCTTTTTCTCTCTCCCGAGTTTTCTTTTTTTTCGGCTTTTCTTCGGACTTTTCTTTGATGGGGAAAGGACACATGGTGCGACCAAAATATGGACCTGAATGTTCATCATCAGGGTGCGATTCTCTATACATTTTTAGCGAATCTCCTTCATTAATACCTGGATATGTGGCCCTGTTAAAATGATTTCGTGCATTACAATTTTAAAAAGGTTTTCGATAAATCAAACATTCGAACAAAGAACTACCTCATTTTCATATAAAGTGGCCGTATGATAGCACAAAAAAATTTTCGGCTTCGGACGAGATTGGCTCTATCCAAAATTCTTCTGGCAAGTGTCTAAATAGAATCCTGCGAGGTCTTTCTGATTTACTTGAAGGCGTCTGTTTTACACGATGAAAGCCATCAGTCGGAAAATTAGGCACCCAATCATCACCATGAGTTACCCTCCAAGCTTTAGACTAGATTTCTGTGGTATGATGAACGAATAATTCATTTCCAATTCGTGGTTGGCCAAAAGTAATAAGATTTACTGGAGAAGATTGGTACTTCATTTTATATTCAAGTGCAGCAAATACCGCAATCACTAAATATTCTCAAAAAAATTTATATCAGTAATTTTTTTCAAATTTTTTTTTCAGATAAATAATGATAATGACTAGCTCTAAAAACAATTTGACAAGATGCTTTTCATGCTAAATTTGCACTTGAGGATATTTCATGCAAAATATTTTTGTTCTTTTACAAAGGTTACATCTACGTTATCAATTCTTCTCATTGTAATTATCGTATCATCAAAGCTATTAGCTGACATAGTAAAAGCCTGAGTATTAGTGAAAAATATATTATTTCTTTTTTGGATTGAAATCTTTTTCTGTTTTGAATAAGACGACGAGATTTGAAACTCATTTTCAGTTTTATTTTGGAGTGGTTCAAGAAAATTTCTCTTTTTGCGAATGTAAAAGGATTTGATCATTATCAAGTGTAATAAGTTCACTTTTAGAGAACACATAAAAAAAAGAAGTTCAATTCAAATATGAAAAGAATAATAATATTTTAATGAATATTTTTAACCAATTATGTTTCGTTAAATAAACCATTTTCAAAATTGCATGTATTTCTTCCCTGACTAGCATCCTATGTATGATTTATATTCTTATTATCGGATAAACTTTAAAAACTTGAAATTTAATCTAGGAATGAAAACAAAAGATACAATTTTCAAAACAAATAAATCCATGTTTCAACAACACAAAATTTTTAAATTTGGAATGTTCTTGAATTTGTCAAGCTTTTAAACAAAAGTGTGAATAATTGTGTATATAATTGACCAACTCTTTTCAATTATATAAGCACAATATATTCTGAAAATTGACGGAAAGAAAAAACTTTGATGGCTAATAAATTTAGAAATATGGTTAAAAGCTTTTTCTTTGCACAAATCATTGCAACCCTTTTTTTCGCTCTTTTTAAATCCTTTTTATGGTTAGATGAAAATTTTTCGTTGGATCATTTAATACAGAATAACACAAAAATTAATTATTCTCATCCTTCTCAAAAGATATTGGAAATCAAAAATAATCTAAAAGACCATCATCAAGTTTCAATAAAAAATAGCTCAAAAATTAACTTAGATAATTTCATTTTAAAAAAAAGAAATAATAATTTTGGTCCTTTTTTCATGAAAACTTTAATCAATAATAAAAACATATTAGAGCTACTTATTAACAAAGCAAATTTAGCTTGGAAAGCACATTGTCTTTTGCAGCAAGAACATTCTTTGAATAAAGGTGAACATTTAGTTTTTTTTCGCTAAAAATTTAAAGATTGAACATCTCTAATCATCTCAAGATGTTATTTGAAACAGACAGCCGTAAATTTGATTTATTTTTGTTCGGCCATGGTCATTCAAAGATCACATTTAGCTTCGCAGATTATAAAATCAATGATATGCAAACGTTGTTGAAGACTTCATGGCAATTATATACAGTCGTTCAGTTCCCAGATGTATTCGGTGCCTGGGTTGCTGCAAACTACTATCACAGATGGCGAAAATATCTTGAAACAAAATTTTTTCGTCGTCTTCAAAAGGAATCCAAATTTTCTAATTTTGAATTCACTGGATTTGGCGAGAGCAGTCGTAAATTTTTATTTACTAAATGAAATCATGAATTTAAGAAAATGTAAAAATTTAATTTCTACAATTACATCTCTCATGCAAATCAGCTTATGCAATCTTTGCTGCTCTTGCATTTTTAAAAAAGTATAAACAAGAAGAGAGACCAATAGTTGTTACTTTTGGTCAACCAAGAATGGGAAATGAAATTTTTGTCGCTTACGCTCGATCCAAACTAAAGGTAAAAAAGATTTATTTTTTGTGACTAATATTAAAAGAAGCTTGCTAAAAAGTTTTGATTGAATTGAATTGAATTCATTTTAAAAAATCAAGATATATCGTGTAACTCTTGAAGATGATTGGCTACCTAACTTGCCACTACGAGGGATAAGAAAATTTTCTAAATGGGATGATGAATCCGAAAGACCGAGCAACCTTCCCACAATATATGAAGAATACAAACACTTTCAACCTGAATTTTGGATAGAACTTCAAAAAAATTTAGTTTCCCAAGAAATGTTTTGTGAATGCCCTCAAAGCGCCTCTTCACTTGTATATGAATGTTATAACACCCATTCATTGGACGAACATCCGGTACAATCCTCAAAATATCTTATATTTTCAGAAAATGATAAATGTTTAAGATTAACATTTAACCAATTTTTAGGAATGCAATGCTCGTAATCAC
>JAAOMT010000496.1:142337-153503 GCA_016748015.1 Geosiphon pyriformis | reverse complement strand
TGATAAATATAATGATACCAGTCCTTAAGAGTGGCTTGACAAAGTCCAGAAAGCAGAAGATATAAATGAATAGAATACAGCAAGAATGCTTAAAGCAATCTTATACTTTCTTTAAAAAACTGCAAAAAAATGGTTTGAAAACTTAAAAGAACCATTTGAAAACTGGCAAGCATTCAAAAATGTTTTTTTACAACAATTTATTAACAACAACATCTCTATTACTTTCTGAAATTGCTTTTACAATATCAAACAAAAAACATTTAAAATTGTCATAACCTATTTTAAGAGATTTAATAAACTTCTTAGATGAATTTAACAACTGAAAACCAATGACTACTATTCCAATACCCAAATTCTAGATTAGTTTATTGCAGGATTAAAAAATAAACTAATCAAGAAAGTTTGCTCACATGTCCCAGCAGACTTAACAATAGCTATTAAATATTCAAAGAAGTATAAAATAGCAATAAAAGAAGCAAATTATACCAAACTTGTGAATCTTGTTATTGGAGAAACCAGTTTAGCAGCTGAAGAGAAAATTAACCAACTCACAAAAAAGGTTGAAAATTATTTTACCAACTAACAACAACAACAACTACAAAGATATTAGTCACCCCAACAATATAATCAAAACAATTATCTATTATTATTAAACAGCCAAAACCAAAGAGATCACTATTGTGGAATTTCAAAATATTGAAAATGAGACTGCAGAAAGCTATAAAGAGACCAACAAAACAGAAGTAATCAATGTTATTTTTCAACACAGCAATTTTATTATCAGCCTCTACCACCAGCCTACTATTTTTCAAGACCCCAACAGCAAAACAATTACTATCAGCCTGCTTTACAACAGCCATATTAACAATTTCTACCAATCCAATAGTATCAACAACTACCTACACAACAATATCAAATACCAGCCTAAAGATTGGTTTAACAAAACCAATTCACACCTCAAAATCAATTCCAGAATAATAACAACAAAATCAACTCAAACAACCAGTTGGTTTTCCGAAATTCTGGTTATCAAAAACCCAATTACTATCACACTCAACCCAGCTATCTCACAATGTCTGAAGAAGTGAATTTTTAACAAACTGCACTTTTTGAAGATAAAGTTGCAGCACCAAGATCAAACTCTTTTAACAATACTATTCCACCAGCCCAAATTGCTCAAAATACCAACCTTTTAGATATATTTCCATTTGAATTTAAAGCCAATGAATTACCATTCTTGCTTAACAATGCAGCAGTTAATAAGCAAAAAGCAATCACTGCTATGTATACTAAAGCTGAAGTAGAAAAAAAACAAATCTGCTTGATTCTAAACAGTAGATCTATTGAAGGCATTATTATTTATTAATTGATATAACAGCTTAAAAAAAACGTTAACAAACCAGCTCAAACTGTAATTGTTATAGCTGATAATATGAAAAAAACTTCAGTAAGAGAAATTAACAACTTTCTATTTACTGTCAATAGAATCATCATTCCAGTTAAAGTTTTAGTCATAAATGCACCCCAATATTAAGCTCTTGTCAAAAACAATTGGCTTCTTAAAGCAAATACAAATCTAGATTGAGAAACTCAAGAACTCAAGATTTTATACTAAAGACAATATATCAGAGTATCTGTCACTTATGATACCTTTAATAAACAATCTAAAAAAGCCCCAGTATTTGAATTTGAAGAAGAAGAAAAAAAACCAGTGATTAAAACTTTTATGGCTTTTGGATTAATATCTAATTGGCCAGAAGAAACAGAACAAAAAATTTTTGAAGAAACCAGAAGATGGAATGTTGTTCAATACTTTACACCAAAATCATGGAAACAATCATTTTACATCCCACTTAAATGTAAAGATTGTAAAAAGAAACTTTTATCAATAGAAGCATGCATTTTTTCAGAAAAAAAATATGAAACTTACATCTGCTACTTTTATAAAACATGCCATAGAGAACGATTTGAATACCCCAAACAAAATGGAAAATAGAACAACACTTCTTGTCTCATATATAGAGACATGCTACTAAAAGAATGCAACTGAATTAATGTTACAATAAAAGGAAGAATATGTGATCAAACCTGCTAATATGTCTTATTAATCTTAGAAAAAGTCAGAAAAAAAACATTCTTTGATGCAGTCTACAATAGTGCTTTCAACAAACTTTATCACTACTCTCATGATGTTGAAATAATCTTTGACTTAGCTATGGCTTTAATTAATAAAGCCACACAAGAAGATATCTGCCAAATGAAAGAAGTTAAGTACATTGAATACACAATAGAATTAGCTGAATTCAACTATAAAGATGAAGTAAAAAAATACCACCAAATTGCAAGCCACATTTATCCAACCCAAGAAGCTTAAATTCAATGATTAAAGCAAATAAACATTCAATTATGTAAAGAATACATCATGTCTTATAATAATAAATAGTGTTTAGAATGCTATGCTCTTAGCATTTTTTTATTCAGCAAAGATGACCAAGAGGAAATTGAGTTTGGAAAATCTGAGCCAGAAGAAAAAATCACAACAATTTCAATCTATCTTACTAAGAATCAACTGGTCTTACAACTTAAATACTTTAACAACAATAGTCAAGAAATCAAACCAGAAAAAGCCCATAATATAGAGACTGGATATGATCTATGATATCTATGAAAAAATACTTTGGTCCTCTAACCAAAATCTTTAACAAAAATCAATCTTAGAATTGCTCTTGAAATTCTATTAGAAGCAATGATTCAAATTGCTTCCAGATTATTATTGGCAAGCAAAAAAATAAATATTAGAAAAGAAATTGTAAATACAGAATACACTGGAGACATTACTGTTATGCTACAAAATAAAACTAAAAAACCATTCAGAATAGAACATGCTAAAAAATTTACTTAAGCAATTTATCTATTCTTAATTAACATTTCAGAGTTATAACCAGTTAGTGACAGAGAACAACTAAACTAAAGTAAAAAAAAAATACAAGATTTTGATTCAACTGAACGATTCACAGTTCTAGTAAACATAGTGTTATGATTGAAACTCATAATTTTTATTAGTTATCACATGTATTAGCTACTGATGTCATATAATTAGCCACACTATTTTTAGATAGTGATCGTTGACCTGATCAATGACCTGATTATTAACCTAATCAATGACCTGATCATTGACCTGATTATTGACCTAGTTGTTGATCTGATCATTGATCACTTTCAATAGCTATAGAAAATTATCTTTCAGACAAGAATCAAATAAATAAAAATAACAACTTTCATCTCAATTACTCTCTTATCGCTAATTCCCCTTTCCCTATCTTCAAGTATCCGAACATCTTAGGATAAAAGATTACTTGTTGGCCTTTTCTTGACATATATAATTGTAGCATTTGAAGATTATTTGAATAAATGTGACTGAAGAGCACAAGTTGATACCTGATATTGAATTCTAAGAGTGCCAACGTAAGGCATAGAATTATACCAGCAGTTATCAATTGTTGATAGTACGAACTATCCCTTTACTTTCAGATTCCCTTGTTACCTTTTAAAAAGAATAGTGACTGAGATATTTTATGAGACTGATCTCGCACATTGAATTCATACTCATTCAATTTGCTCATTAAAGTTGAATTCCCTTTGATTATTTCCATTACCCTACAATTCTGTTCTCCCTTGCTATCCGTTAGCTTGTTACTCCAACCTGTAACATAAAAGTGGTGCTCCCTGTGAGGTTGTCAAAATTCACTTATTCCCTCATTGTATGGGTGATTATTCATATCTGCCACAGCAATCAGAAGAACACTTTGTAGCACACAACAGAAATGACCAAAGTTTCATTGAACTTAATCCTCTGCCCTCCTGCTTGATCTGTTTCTCTCTTGAAGAACAATCCAGTAGACAATTTCAAGACTTTTGGAACTGGTTTCTGAACAAGCATTCAGCTGAAACCTACACAGCTTATACAACCTATTACTTTGACCAAGCTTATTTTGAAAACGACTTTGAAGAAAGAAACAACAGTATCAATCAGCTCTTATATTCTGCAACCTTTGAACAACAGCCCCCTAATTTCGAATATCTGAATCATCAAATTCACATTTGGATTGCTGCCCATCAAGCAACTGAAACTCCCTTTGAAACAGAAGAAGAAAGCTACCAAACTGCCCCTGTTTTTGATCTTTTATCAAGCGAATCAGACTCGTCTACACAAACAGTTACTCCTGAACCAATGGCTAATGACTCCATGCAAGCAAACATTCTGGCCGCCCTCCAAGGTATACAAACTGCTCTAGGGCAAAGAAACAACACCCCAATACCATTATTTAGAGGTGATGCACAAGATCCAATTGAATGGTTGGATGACTTTGAAAGAGCTGCTACAGCCAATCAATATGACGATGAGTACAAGTTCCAAATTGTTGGTGGCTACCTCCAAGGCTCTCCTGCTATCTGGTTTTCACAAGAAACAGATGTCAATGCTCAACACAGAATAATCAGATGGACACCAATTAATGTTGGAGAAGAAAATACCTCTTTTACTACCAAATTTGAGGCCAAGTTCAGAACCCCAATATTAATATCAAAATGGTACATGGAATTGGAAAGAAGAACCCAAGGCCTTGGAGAAGTTGTAACCGAATACGCCAAAGCAATCAGAAAGTTAATCAAATGAGTAGACACTGGAAGAAATTAGATAGAAGAGCAGAAAATTCACTCCTTCACAAAAGAATTGAGAACTGATCTATCGTATGCTCTTTGGCCTCTCCTGGCGCTGAAAGATAACCCCACCATGGATATGGCCATTGAATTAGCACAAAAAATTGAAGACAACCAAAGGATGCACTTGGAATTCACACTACCAGTTTTTGTTCCTGTTTCTGTTATGGCTCCTGCCTCTCAAATGACTGCTACTTCTTTTGCTACTCACACTCAAGATCCAAATGAACAATTAATAGACAGACTTACAGCAAATCTAGCCCAGTTATTAGAACCCTTAGCCCAAGCAGTTAGAGAAAATCAGCAACCACAAAGACCCAGATTTGAACCATGTTTCAATCAGCCCCAGCAACCACCTTATCAAAGACAACAAAATCATGGCCCACCTGTATGCTATTGCTGTGGATTAACTGGACACTTTTCAAGAGATTGCAACAATTCTCCACTATCTCCACCAGTTTCCAAAAACAATGATGCTCAGAACAACAGACCCAATAACAACAATATGCCCAACCAAAGACCCAATTATGCCAACATCAATTTCTTTGAAAAGGATCCCCTAGTTGAAGCCACTGTTTATTAGCCTTTAAATTGGTAGGCGCACCTTCAAAGAGTGAGAGTGCAAGCCAACCAGAAGAAAACCCCTTTTACGCTTTTAACTTAACTGATGATGACTATGACATGGATGAATTAGCAATCAACCCCTCTGAATCCACAAGAAAGAAGAAGAAAGCCAAAGTTGATTTCGTTCTAGACCCCAATAAAGCTTCTACATCAACTGCTGACAACAATGAGCCCCCAAAAGCCAAAGTTTTCAAGAACCCTCCAAAGTTAGAACCCCCAGAAATAGTACAAAAATCCGGTCCCTATTCTGTTGTCAAAGACCTTATGGAAACCCCAGCACATATAACCTTTGGCCAATTGATGACCCATTTACAATTCAGAAAAGATCTTTGCAAATCCCTGATTCCAAAAAAAAAGGCACCCAAAACCAACAAATGCCCTCGCCAAGCTGGACTTGCTAACAATAGCAATGTCACTCCTCTAATTTGTAAAGCCCAAGTGGCTGGCTACTTCATCAATTTGATTCTAGACAGTAAATCATCTGTTAGTGTTATTGCCAAACACTTTCTTGAAGCAATTGGCAGAAAAATTAATGAACTATCCACATGACCAATGACCAATGTGCATGGTGATAAAAAAAAAGGGCTTGGCATAGCCAAAGCTATTCCTGTCTGCATCAATGGCATCAGCATTGAAACTGATATAGAAGTGTCTAAAGCAAAAGAATACACCATCATTGTTGGCAATAAATGGCTCAAGAAAGCAAAGGCTTTGCTTGATTATGAACTCTGTGAACTAACCATCAGATGTGGTGAGAAACCCATTGTGGTTAAGTGTTGCCATTGGACAACTCTCCCAGTACCCAAGCAGAGCCCAGAAGAAAATAAATCAGATGGATCAGATGATGAAGAAAGTGAGGAAGAAGAAGAACAAAAAGAACAAGAAGAAACTACTGAACTCACCTATACCATTTTCACTAGCAATGGCAAACCACTGGATAATGTCAAGGCAGATAAAGAAGGAATTATTGTCAATAGCAAGCTGATCTGCTGGCCTTATTATGACATGCTCAGAAGAACCTTTGACAGAAAGCCAGGCAAGAAAGCCAAATACAGTTATTGGTGGCATGGTTTTTGTGCCTGGTGCTGGTGCGACAAACCATTGTACTCTCCTAGTGATAAATGCATGTCCTGCCTGATCTATTACAAAGATTGGGAACCAATCAGCTTGATACCCCGAGAGGAAATAAAAGAAGTCCAAAAGTTCTTTGAAAACAAACCACCTGAAATCCAATCACTGGTTGTAGAACAAAGAAAACTCTCTCCAGAAGAAAGAAAAGTAGACATTAAAAACCTGCTGGCTAGAAACAGCCCAGTTATCTCAAAAGAAGATGAACCTCCTGGACGTACACATGTGATACAACACACCATCATTACCAGAGAAACTCGCCCCATCTATTTGAAGCCCTATCAATCCAACAGGTGCAATGATGAGTTTATAAAAAAGGAAATAACCCGAATGAAAACTCTTGGATTCATACAGGAAACCAAGAGTGAATGGGCATTCCCAGTTGTAGTGGTATCCAAGAAAGGAGGAACTCTATGCTTTTGTATTGACTATTACCAATTAAATGCCATTACTGAAAGAGACATATACCCATTTCCCAAGATTAATGCAATGCTAGACCAATTCCATGATGCCGCTTTCTTCTCAACCATTGACTTAACTGCTGGATTCTGGCAAGTAGAGATGGATCCAGAAAGCAGAAAGAAAACTGCCTTTATCACCAAGTATGGTACCTATGAATTCACAGTCATGCCTTTTGGTCTCACAAATGCTCCTCCCATATTTCAACACTTAATGGACAAAGTATTTGAATCAGTAAAAAAAAACTTTGTTCTAGTCTACTTGGACGACATAATGGTATACTCAAAAACCTGGGATGAACATCTTGAACATTTGCAAAAGGTTTTTGACCTCCTTAGAAATGCTGGTCTCAAGATCAATCCAATCAAATCATTCTTTGGACGTCAATCCACCCAGTTCCTTGGCCATCTTATTACAAAAGATGGAATCTTCCCTGATCCAGCCAAAATTGAAAAAGTTCAAAACATTAGACAACCCATGAATATTCATGAACTACGCTCTTTTCTTGGTTTGGTCTCTTATTATCGCAAGTTTGTTAAGGATTTCTCTAAAATTGCCACTCCTCTTAATCAACTACTTAGGAAAAACATCAATTATCACTGGGGCACTCATCAACAAAAAGCATTTGAAATTCTAAAGGAAAAACTGGTTACAGAACTCATCCTCATGCAACCTAATCTGGATCAACTTTTTATTCTCCACACTGATGCATCTGGCTATGGACTTGGTGCTGTTCTTTTCCAAAAAGATGAAGATGGCAGGGAACATGCCATAGCATATATTAGTAGAACTCTCACACCAGCAGAAAGAAACTACTCAGTCACTGAGCAAGAATGCTTAGCAGTAGTTTGGACTACTAGCTACTGGGACAAATATCTTAAGGGTGTAAAATTTTTGGTAATAACAGATTACCAAGCTTTGGTTTGGCTATGCAACAAAAGAAACTGGAACATAAACAGATAACTCACTGGATACTCCACTTGGATGAATTTGACTATGATATTCAACACCACAAAGGAGCTAATCATCAAAACACCGACACTCTCTCCAGACTTACCATCCAGTGATAGTAAAACCCTCTCAAACCAAACCAACTTAATTATTTGTAACTCCTCCACAAACAAACACGATAATGGACTTGGACAACTACTCTGCCTTAATGGAATTTTTGGGTAAAGGACAATACCTGTCAGACTATACTCGACAGCAAAGAAAACATTTGCACAAACAATCAAATTTCTATTTAATTCGCCAGAACCAGTTATATAAAAGAAATAAAAAAAATCCTGACTGCCCCCAGAGAATCATCAGATTTGAAGAAAGAGAAATTGTAATATACAATATGCACACTGATCTATTAGCTGGACACTTTGGAAAAACAAAAACAATTCAGAAAACTTTAGCTTGCTATTATTGGCCTACCTTGGGAAAAGACATTGCTGAATACATCAAAACCTGTAATATCTGCCAAAAAAGAAAAAAACCCAATTATAAGAAAAATATTCATCCGATCTCTGTTGGTCAACCATTTGACAGAATTGGTATAGATGTTGTTGGATCTTTAACAGTAACTCTTGATGGCAACAGATACATTATCACAGCTACCAACTATCTTACAAAGTGGGTAGAAGCAAAAGCCACTCCAGATCAAACAGCAGTCTCAATTGCCAATTTCATTTATGAAGATATTATCTGTTGCCACGGCTGCCCCAAAAAACTTTTATCTGATAGAGGAAGAGCTTTTCTTAGTATACTGGTTGAAGAACTTTGCAGAAAAATGGGAATACATCATAAACTCTCTTCCTCTTATCACCCCCAAACAAATAGTCTAATGGAATGTTTCAATAGAACACTATGTGAAACCCTAGCCAAAACCAGTGAAAAAACCAATCTATAAGACAAAATATTGCCTTCAGCTTTGTTCACCTACAGAATTGTGAATCATGACATAACAAGTTATAAACCCTTTTATCTGCTCTATGGACAAATGGCAACTCTACCAATAGAAACAGATATAGAAACAATATTTTTTGAAGAAATAACAATAGGAGATTACAAGGACATTTTGCAAAGAAGACTTGGTACTATTGTTGACTTATTGGTAGAAGCACAGATAATTGCCTTTGAAAAGATAAAACAGTTCCAAGAGAAGCTCAAAAAGAAAAAAACCTATAAAACACTTTTCTTAAGTGTTGGTGACTTAGTTTTGGAATACTGTTTAGACAGAGACAATGTTTATGGTAATAAATTCTCCAGCCACTGGAAAGAACTTTTTATAGTCAACAAAGTTTTGAACAATAGTTCATATATCCTATAAAATCAATATGAAACAATATTTAGTGATCGCTCTGTTCATGGCACATGACTCAAGAAATATCACAAACGACCTGATTGGTTACCTGTTGTGGTAATACCAACCCAAATGATCAGCAAAAATCAGATATAAATAAATGCACCATTTCCAAAACAGAAGTATCTTCAATTGACATAAACAATTATTTCCTGGATCAAAACATTCAAAACGCTTTCTATACTCTCCATGAATACTGGATCAAGAACTATCCAAATGCTACTTTGACTATTGGAAAACAAACCACTATAACAGACAACAGTGGAACTTACACTGTTATCAGACCAAAGAAAACAACTACCAGAAAGGAAAGAATTGGTGGCAAAATGGATAAATACCTGTTAGAAAGCATAACAGCAGCAATACTTTCACCTTTTAGCACAATTGGAAAAATGATACAAGAAATCTTGCCCATAAACAAAAACTTGTCATATGGAAGACAACTAGAACTCTATGGTCATCTTGGTGAAATCATAGAAGACATAAAGCTCATGAAGAAAACAACTTCAGAAATACAAGTGGAAATTTTGGGCATTATACGATTAGATGTCCCAAGAGTTTTGACCATTGTTAAAAGAGCCAGAACTCTTATACAAAGATTTGGTCTCTTGGATACAAAACTTATTTCACCTCAAGTATTATATACCTTATCCACAAAAAACTTCAACAAACTAGTTAGTTTTGAGTTAGACAAAACCCTTCACATAGACTATCCCATAAATAACTTGATTTCATCAGAACTCAATCTCTTTGAAGAGGATGATGTTATGGTTGAAACCCATAGTTTTTATTAGTTATCACATGTACTAGCCATTGATGTCATATAATTAGCCACCCTATTTTTAGATAGTAATCGTTGATTACTTTAGATAGCTATATAAGTGATAATTTCTTTAGCTGTAGAAAGACATGATTAAAGTAACAAAATAAAACAATATCAATTACTTCCTCTCATATCGCTTATTTTCTTTTCCTTACCTTCAAGTATCTACTTGTTGGCATTTACATACCTTATCTTTTCCCCTTCTTAATTTGTATTTGTTAGAATTAGCCTGAGAAGCAATTGGCTTGCTCTTGTAATTCATTGAATAAAGAAACGATTTAAAAGCACAACGATACCTGTTATTGATTCTAAGAATCGCCAAGTTGAGGCATAGAATAATAGCAGCAGTGTTATCTTGTTGACAATTACGGACTATTCCTCTACCTTCAGATTTAAGAAAAGATTAGCAACTGTGATTTTTATGAGACTGATTATGCACATTGAATTCTTACTTATTTAATTTGCTCTCTTATTGTAATTTCTTCTTTGTTTATTTTTATTACCATACAATACTGTTTTTCTTTGCTATCCATTAGCTTGTTACTCCAATCCATAACAATATTATCCAAGTGTATTAGAATTTGAAAAGTAAAAATTTGGTTACATTTACTTTTTTATATATTATCATATTAATTCACTTTATTAACAGGTTTATTTTTTTATGAATACTTATGAGACTAAAAGTATTGTTATATCAAAACAATATGGAATTAAGGATGTTCAGAATTCTAAGAATCAAGCTGTAATTCTTGGTGTTGTATTTACAATTATGTCAAAGTTATTATACAAATATTCAGATTTTTTGTCTCTAGATTCTATTAGCCATAGCAACAGCTTAAACTTCTCCAATACTGTCTTTATGATTAGATCAAATAAACTACATAGTCAAGTTTTAGCAATATTTATTAGTGATAAAGAAACAATACCAGTTATTAATTTAATATTTGAGCAAGTAAGTTGTATAATAGTTTTTGTTTGATTGAAATTTTCAATTTATAAATTGTACAATAATTTTTTTTATTAAAAGTTTATTAAATATAGTTATAAAAGCAATATTTAATCA
>JAAOMT010000496.1:119425-133774 GCA_016748015.1 Geosiphon pyriformis | reverse complement strand
AAAAAATGGTTCAAAGAAAAACCATTGAGATTTTGGATTGGCCAGCCAGTTCTCCTGATCTAAACCCATAAAAAATGTGTGGAAAATAATCAAGGACAATATTCAAAAACATGAAAACTTTCCAAGAACTATAGAGGAACTTAAAAGTGCTCTAAAGAAGGAATGGTCAAGTTATAATATGTCAGTTTTGAAACGGGTTGTCAATGCCACAAAGAATTGAAGCAGTATTGGAAGCAAATGGAGGGCCAACACACTATTAATTATATATATATAAAAAGTTATATGTATATAAGTTAGGTTTAGGATAAATCAAATAAACATTTAAAATTGTATAAAAAATAAATTCAGGCGTTAATTTCGGAGGTGATTGTACCTCTTTTTATCACTAATTTTGGCAAGCCATGAATAACTTTTAGAACAACTCCAAAGTAATGGTGCACGATAATAAAATTAAATATTTTTTTGCTTATTTTTATATATTATTAATATAAATTAATGAATTAATTTTGTTAACCAAAATTTATTATATAAAAATTAAAATTAATTTTATTAGTTAATATTATATATTGTTATTAAAAATAGTTAATTACATGATTAATTTGTCTTACTTTAAGAATTTTTATATATATAAATTAAAAAATTGTGTCTAATATACTTTAAATATTTTTTTAATTTATTAACATTGTTATTAAAGATTTTTTTATTTCTTTTTTAATGTTATTAATACTATTTTGCTATTAATTTATTGTTGATAAAAGTCAATAAATTTTTAATAAGCTAATTTTTCTTCCAAAGTATTTTTTTATATATATATTTTTTTTTATTAATGTTTAATGAGTGAAGTCCAAATGCTACTTAGTGCAATACATCATTCAAATGATCTAAACTAGGCACGAATCATGCTCTTACTACACATGACCAGCCATTCAGACCAGTCAAGACTACACTAGACACCTATATGAACTATAACCTTGTTACAAATACCAGAGAAAAACAAACAGGACTTATGAAACCCAAAACCAATACCAAATACTTCAGCAACTCCCAACAACTTAACAATACCAGATGAAAGCTGCTCAGAAAAACCAGAAACAGAGACAGGAATGGAACCATCATGTGGGATCAGTCTGTTTCTTTCTATAACAGCATGGTGTTTCACACAGACCAGCCAAATATCATCCCAGAATGCAATACAAAAATTGCACACAAAGTTCACCATATAAGTAGCCACCACCTTAAGGTTTTTAAAAGTGAAAACAGATTCTTGATACCAATTCCTGAAAATAAAACTCTTGTACAGAGCTGCACCAGTTACAATGTCAGATGTGTAAGTAGACAACAACTGCAAAACACAAGAGGAGGAGCAAGATAAACCAGAACAAGTCTTCCAAGTCACTGCAAAAGTATTCATCAAACGAGAACGACCAACAACATCAAAAGAGCAGAAAAAAACATGATCAGAAACCTCAACATTGTCACAAAATAAACACGCCACACTGGGATAATGTCTATCATACAGACACTTACACACAACCATAGAGAGTTGGTGGTGCAGAGCTTTTATAAAGTAAGTCCGAAGGCCAGCTGTTTGTGCACTAGTAGAACCAGCAGCCATGTGAGAATTGGGGTGCCACATCAAAGAAGATCTGGACCAATTGATATCACCACATAAACTACCAACCACAACCCAGGAACCAGAGCCAACCTCCCAATGCATTCGGTTAATAGACCAAAAAACATTATGAACAAAGTGTCTCGAATTACCAGAAACCACAGAACTACCACCTCTTAAAAAACACTCACCAATCTTATGAGGTAGCTACCAAGAAGAGGAAGCTGCTGTCTTAGTAAGTGCATCGGCTTGCTCATTGCTTAAGACACCTGAATGACCCTTAATTTTGACCCAATTTACATTCAAATTTTTATTCTGAATAGCATCAATAATGTGATAACACTCAATCCAGTACTGATTCCTGAAATCAAGATGAATTAACAAAGACTTAGACTCACATGTGTCCAAAGCTGCTTGGCTGTCTGAGAATAAGTCAACTGAACGAAAAGGAGGAATACACTCAAGTGCCAAAACAATGGCCTGTAATTCCACCAGCATTGAGGAAACTATGCCAGACACCCTTACACCCAAACCTAAATGAATGTCCTCAAAAAAAGCAGCAGCACCAGCCTTCATACTAACAGTACCCAAACCACTTAGAGACCTATCTGTATACACAGAAAGACTAACAGCAGCATTAATGTTTAACAGAGCATCACAAACAACACCAAAATTGTGTGATTGAAGAACATTAAAAAGAGCATGACCATTCACAGAGGGAAGGCAAACAAAAGAAGAAGAAACAACACCACTGAGAAATTGTATAGAGAGATCAAACCGAGAAGAACTGGGCCATAGGAGTCCAGTCTTTTCCAGCACTTGAAGATATTCCAACTAAAAACGGCACTGGTCTGGTCACGTAACTGCTCCATAAAAGCAACACTATAGTGGTAGAGTGAAGAAACATACTTAGAAAAGCAATGCTCACCAAGAACAAGAGACATAAGAGACCCTCCATGAAAACAAAAAGCACTAGGAAAAGAACCACCAAGAGACAAATTACATCCAGAAAGGATACAGACCACCCCAGCCAAAAAATTATTTGTAGAACAGATCTTAATATGAACTGGAAATTGCAAAAGATGATGGGGACACCAACTGAGAACCTGAAGGTCATAAGACCTGTGAAAGAATAAGTGACCCAATAACCCAACAGAAACTGATTTGCTCTCAGTTTGAATTTGTTCGAAAGTTCTCAGACCATACAAAGAGGGATGATAAAGTACATCATTTGGGAAGTTAAGTGGAAGGCTAGTCTTAGACTTCAAGCCTTTGCAAATCATGGCATTCCACTTATTGCACACACTTAAAGGAATATAACTGAACTGCATCCTGTAGCAGACAATCAGAAAAAGTATAGCAGACACCAAATATGCAAACAGTTTATCTAAAACCACTTTTTTCAAAACAAAATTAGCAAAAAACTAAACATCCGAGTAAACTTTGACCAGGCTAGGCCTCGACAATGTCTCAGTTGACAAATAAATACCCAGATAATGATAATATTCCCCTTTTTTGGCAATAAAAATAGGTAAGCCACTGATAGTCAGATAAAGGTTTGCAACCTGGCAGTTGATAGGGATGGCCACCATCTTGTCATTATTTATTGAAATGTCATTAAATCTAAAAAACTCACTAGTAACATCAAGGATGTGTTGTGTAATAGCCTGGCTGCTACCAACCCAAATCATATTGTCGACAAAAGCACCAGTGGCAAAAAATGATGTCAACCTGGCCTAAGAATTTGTTTGGCCAGTTTTAGATATAAAATGGGAATTCAATTTGTATTTACACACACTCTTCTGCCTCTTGACTTCACACAAAAGCAAATCATAGAAGATGCACCAAAGAAGAGATGAACATGGTACCTATCAGTCAAGCCAAAATCTGTCATCACCCTATTGACGTGCCTATTGTGAATATCACCAAAAAACCTTTTAAACTTGTCACACATTTTAATTCTGACCAAACTCTTCCTGAGATGTTCCCAATCAACTGAGTCATAAGTCTTGTGCATGTCTTGCAAAACCAACCAGAGTTCTTGGTTCTTCTCCAAGGCATCTTCAACAACAGAACTAATAGTGAAAATGGGGAACTGTGTCGTCATACTCTTTAGAACAGAAAAATTGTTCCCATGAAGAACATCAAACATACTGCAAGCTGAGGAAATCCTATCCGAAAGAACCTTGGAAAGAATCTTGCAGACCATTTCAATCAAAGCAATAGGACAGGTGTTCGTGAGAACTCCCTCTCATTTATAAGGTTTCGAGATCATCAAGACCCAAGCTTCCCTCCAAGGTCCAGGAACCAATTCACCAACCAAGCAAAAATTCAAAAGCACCAGAAGCATATCCAAAACTGATTTGTCATATTGTTTCCACAATTCATTAGAGATGCCAGAAAGTCCAGCAGCTTTTCCATCAGAAAGCTCCTTGACAATGACAGACATCTCATCAAAACTAATAGAACACATAACCCCAGAAAAAGCACCATCAAACACGTAATTCAGAGGCTAATATTGGCAGACCCAATTGTCAGAAACATCAGATACCACCCTGCGTTTCCTGGTCCACCCTTTCATGATCTCATCCACCTTAGGCTTGACCAAATCAGGTTCCAAAATCAACTCATTCCCCACAACAAGATGATCTAAGACCACTTTGCAGAAAGAACGCTCCAACACACTTTTGATAGTGTGGCCTTTGTCCAGCTCAAAACTCTCCATCTTTTTATTAATGGCTTACTTGATAGATGATTCCTCAGTGTGTTTGGATTCCAACAACTTAGAAGAGCAGTACAACTTTTTTGCTTTGGCCAGTACAGAGCGAATGACATCAAAATTAGAACCTAAAAGTAAAAAGAACTTTACTGCTGACACACCAGTGAAATCGAGTCTGTCCCACACCTTGAGCAAAGAAACAAAATCATCACTAGAAACTGAATGTGAGGTTTTGACCAATTTAGATACCAGCAATCCCAGCTTATGAAACCTAGAGAATACCTTGGTAAAAACACTATTAAAACTCTTAAACCATTTTTTCTTGAATGTTCCATCTGCTGAGAGAACCATAATCTTGCAAATAATGTCTCACATAGTATCCAAATCCAAAAATTTACTGGCCGAAGAGAACTCATTTGAAAACATCACAGCATTGGCTGCTGTAGATGCTTGAAACACATATCATTTAGTATTATTTGTGTTTTTAATATTAAATTTCCAATGATCTTTATTCATTTGTTTGTGCAATGAAATCAGATAAACATCAAGCAAGCCACCTAAATCCACAGAGACAGAGACAGTCTTGTGATCAGTATCAAAATGGTCCATGACATCAACCACATTACAATTCACAATTGTATTAATCAGATTTGAAAAAATGAACAAATAATTAATTGTTTTTAACACACCACAAGAATTACTCCAAGTAAGTGCCTTTGCAACAGGACTCCCATTTAAAGAATTCACCAAATTCAAATCAAAGCATTTTTTATAACTAGCACACTTATGAGACCTGTTTTTGTTAAAATCACCACCAAGAATAATAAAAAACAAGTTATTCACAGCCTTGGCAATTAGAGAGTTGATATTACCAGCTTGAGAAAACCTGATCACCGAAGAGGCACCAGCATAAAGCCCCAAAATTGAAACTAAAAGCTTGTTTCTGAAAAGCAGCCTAATGGAAATGAGCTGGCCAGGCACCTTAGAAACTTTGCAAATGTGTTTCACCAAAGAATTGTTTATGACAACAGCCACACCAGCACTCAGATAACCAGAGTCCAAACCAGAAGTAAACACCTGCACACCATCAAACCTATTGACAATCCAGGGGTGAATCTTCTCTTTTAATTTTGATTCAGTAAAAATAGAAATCAAATTGTCTATGTCTTTGTGCCAATGAATAACATTATCCTGCTTGGCAAGATTGTTCATCCCATAAACGTTACACATAGCAATCTTCCAAACAAAATCTGTTATTGAGAAAGGGGTTTGAGAAGTGCACCATTAGCCAAAATTGAACCATCAAACCTTGCTGTTAGACTTAGAACTGAAGTGGAAAGTTTTTCTAACATATTTTTCAACCTTTTTACCTCAGAAAAAGCAGAAGAAACCAAAATCGCAGCAGTATTACCACTAGTGGCCCCACCTGAGCCTTCTTCCATCACTACATCACCCACTTGATTCTGTGATAGAGGGGTCACTGACAGCTGATATCTAGGACTAGGCTGGAAAACTGCCAACACAAATAAGTCCAACTTCTAAGCCAACTCACCAATTTGTCATATGAGGCTGGCAATACTGCTTTCCAGAACTGCAAATCTTATTTTCAAATCACTCATAACAGGAAAAGTAGGCTTCATCTCCGAAGAAGAGCCAGCATTCACCAAACTATTCTGAACAGAGAAAAGAGAGAAAAAAAACCCACCAACAATCTTGGTTCATGAGATACCACCAAAGGAAACAGGACGAGCAACAGGTGCTAAATGCTTGGTATAAATGGCCACCAATCTGTCTTTATCTGCATTTGACAAAACTTGACGTGGCAAGCCACTAGAGGAAGATTTCTCACCTGAAACACAGCTTAGAGATGTATGACTCAGTTTCTCATACTTTGTACACATAGCAGAGCCAAGATAGAACCAACAAAGATGAACACCTTTTAACACAGGTGTGGTTCCCATGACGGCATCTAATGATTCAGCTGACTCAAAACAAACAACAGCACATCTGGCTTGTGTGTATGTAACTGGATGGCAATTAATCACACAAGTTTTCCCACCCACAGAACTGATGAAGTCCCAGACATCATGAGCATTTGTTCTCATTGAAAAAATATAGAACAGCACCCTATAATGATCTCTTATATTCTATGTCAATTTGTCCAAATCTGATCTGACAACATGCACAACATTTTTCCCAATTAGGATAGACCACCTAGCTGCCAAAAGATCTGCTTGATTCCACTTCTCAAATTCCACAATTGCTTTCTGCCACAGCTCTACTAACTGCATCTTGATCGACTTAATTGTACCAAATTCAGATAGCGCAGCATGCACAGCCTCAGCTGATGTTCCCACCGGAATTTTCTTTAGCACTACAGCCCAATCTGAGCAACCAGTTGATTTTTTGAAATTGGTGTTCACCAGAATTTTCACATTAGCAGCCAATTTGGTAGCTTTTATTAAACTAGATTTGGAAGTGAACAACACCTGGATGATCTCAGAAAATTTTGAGAGGGTAGAGGCCCCCCCAAAACTATTGATTTTTGAAAATAATTTCCTAACCACAGCCAGCTTATCCTGAACAGATTTTCCAGAAATATTAATCAGATTAATATCCAAAGTAAAAGACTTCCTAGCAAACACATCAACTAATTTTTTGAGAGAAGGGAAAAAGCACCACAGGTTCATCCAAGAGAATGTCATCATCTTTATCATTGCCCAGAAAGTTGATTTTGCCTAAAGGCTTGCTCAAAGCCTGCTTGGTAACCAATCTTGGATCCTTTGGCATTTGGTTACTCTCCATTCTTTCAAGAACATCTCTTTCTCCATAATCCACACTAGTTTCCTCAATCAAGAACTCTCCCTCCATATCTACACTGTCCAATTCAGTGATATTACTAGCTTCAGACCCCCAAGAACCACCAACTGGTTGATCAGGCAAAACCACTCTATAAACAATACCATCTTTTAGAACACCCCCTTTTCTTTTTTTTCTAGAGACAACATCTTTGCTAACAGTATCCTCACTAAAGTCTTTGACAGACTTCTTCATTGCAACCACACTGAGACCAACAACGATCTCATAGTCGAGCAGAAATGGTTTTAATTTATTATACTGAATTGTAAAAACTTCTTTCAAAAAACTTTTAACTTTTTTTTAGAAATTTGGGACGAAAAAGAGAAAGAAGTTTTTTTTTTTTATATTTTAAATTATATATGTTATTAAATTTATATTAAAATGAACAATTTTATATTAATTACTTTGAAAAAAAAATTAATTCTTTTACAAAATATTTTATCTATAAACTTCATAAATAATATGTAATTACTTTATTATAAAAGTTAATTTTTTATAAAAAATCTTAACTATAGACTATTTAATAATATAAAAAAAATAATAATTAAAATTTTTAAATTTTTTAAAATAATTTTTACTAATTGCTTGATTATTTTAAATAAAAATACATTTTTTTTTAAAAAAAAGCTTTTTTTTTATATAATTTATTATAATACTATTTTATATTATTATTTTTTTCTAATATTTTAGTAAACTATTAAGTATCTTATTAAATTTTTAAATATTTTGATAAATTTTTAATATTATATAGTTTAGTGTATTATATAATTTAATCATTACAATTTAATTATATTTGTATTTTGTATAAATTAAATTATAAATTAAATAATAAATTAAATAACTTGATAAAATAATAAATAATAAATTAAATAATAATATATATTAATAAAAATTATAAAAATAATTTTGTACAGAATGTTATTGAATATTAAGATTTTTAATAAATATTTTTCAAAGCCAGAATAATTAATTCTTATATTTTTATTATTACTAAATAAATTAAATGTTTTTTTATATTTATAACAGATATAATATAATGAATGTCCTAAAAAATCACAAATTTAATCATAAAATAATTAATAAATTAATTTAAATTAATTATATTAAACAAATACTTATCTTTTGAATTATTAGTATATTACAAAATATTAAAATTAAAACCACTTAAAATTTTTTTCTAATTGAATATTAAAAAATTATAAATATTTGTTTTACTTATTATTACAATAATTTATTAACTATTGAAATTAAATATTTTTGAATTTTTTTAACTGATAATTTTTATAGACCAAAAATAATATTAGTTAATAAAGTATTTTTTTTTAAAGTATAAATATCTTGGAAAATCAAGAATTATAAGATAAATTGCTTTAATTAAATAAATTATATGTCTAATAAATTCAAACCAAATTATATTTAAGTCATTTTTTAATAATATTAATATTAAAAAATTGGTTATTATTTTGATTTTTAAATGTTTTTTAAATTTAACTATTATATAAAATATTTTAATATATTGTTTAATAATTTATTATTTTTTCAATATTAGGTTGGTTAAAAAATTTTTCTAATTTGTTGAATAATTAAAAAATATGGAAAATTTTTAATTGATTATAATAAATTTTAATTAAAAATTTAATTATAAATAAATAAAAAATAAAATAAAATAAAATAAATAATAAATAATTACAATAAATAAATAAAACATAATATTATATACTTTATAAAGATATTTTTTTTAGATATTTAAATTTTTTTCTTGAAATTATGTTCACAATTGTTTTTGATATATTAATATTGTTAATTTTTATTGGTATATTGATTTAAATCATATAATTGATAATATAATAAACAAATAATATATATTTTAATATTGTCAATTATTTTAAAAATTTAAAAATTTAAATATAAACTTTTTGGTATTGTTGCTTGTCTTGAAAATAATAAAAAAGTTCAAATAAATTTAATTAAAATTACAATACTTGTTAATAAAAGATAATATGCTAATTAAAATAAATAAATAAATAAAATTGCTTATTATAAATAAATAGATACAATAAATAATATTGGTTGTTTAAAATATTCAATTAGTTCTAATAATTGTAATGGAATATTAGAAATAGAAATTGTTAATTATTTATAAACTTATTATCATTATTATTATTTGAAAAGATTAATAAATTTTTAATAATTTCAAATTATTCATCAAATTTTATTAAATTAAATAATATATTATTGACAAATATATTTAGTTTTTTAGTAAACAATAGTTATTATTGTCTTGTATATTTTATTTTCAATAAAATTTATAGTAAAATTTTTTGATTTGGGTCTAAATTTATTTTTTTACAAATTAATATTTATTTTAAAAATAATATTATATAATTTAAAATTTTATTATCTGTTTTTATTATATTAGATTCAATATTATATTTAATAATATTATTTGATATTTCTGTACTATTTGATATTTCTGTATTATTTTCAATTAATTTTTAATTAAAGTTTCATTAATTATTGAAGTTAAATTTTTAATACTAATATTGTATTTTGTTTTTATTAAATATGGTAAATTTGTTGTATATAATCCAGTAATATTCTATAAAAATTGTCCAAAAAGCATTTATTTATTATGTTTTCATTATTTTCGAATATTAACTTTTTTTCTCAATTTTTTGCATAAAAATAATTTTTTAAAGTCATATTTGAAAATTAAAATATTAATATTTATAATAAATATATATTTAAATTTTATAAATATTTCAAAAAATTTCCAAATAAAATACATTATAAATATAACTTAATTAATATATTATATATATAAAAATATTTATAAATAAAATATATATAAAAAAATATAAAAATATTTATAATATATTTATAATATATTTATAATATATTATTATTTAGTTTTTTATTAATAATATTTTATTACTACTATATAATATTTTTCAAATAAAATACATTATAAATATAATTTAATTAATATATATAAAATTTGTAAAAATATTTATTAACAATATTTTATTAATATAATATAATATTTCTAAAATATTATTAAATAATATATTATTTTAACAAATTATTTAAACCAATATTACTCATTTTAAACTAATATTTTGAAATTAATTAACTACCAATTTTAGTAACTGTTAGTTCTTTTAAGTTTGAATTTAAGATAATTTTCTTAAAACTATTTTTTATTTTTTTATATTATTAGATAGTCTACAGTTAAAATTTTCTGTAAAAAAGTTGGCTTTTACTGAAAAATAACTATACATTATTTGGGAAGCTTACAGATAAGTAATTCTTGTAAAAAAGTTAAATTTTATTACAAAGTAATTACATAAAATAATTAGTATAAAATTGGTTATTTTATTATAAATTTAATAACAAACATGATTTAATATATAAAAAAATATTTTGGAAAATAAATTAGCTTATTAGAGATTTATTAGTTTTCATCAATAGCAAAATTAACAGCAAAATAATATTAATAACATAAAAAAAAATAGAAAATCTCTGACAATACTTAGCATTTTTTTAGAAATAATATAGCAAAAATTACATTAAAATAATAACTTATTTAATATAGCAACTCTAAAATATTATTGGTTAATTTATATTTATTGCAAATAATTATTTGAAATACAAAACAAAATTGTAATTGTTAAGAAAATACTTTATTAATACATTAAAAACTGAATCAACAATTATTTTTTTAATAATTAAAATATTACAAAAGTTAAATAAAATTTTCTTAAAAATTAATTTATTATTCTAATAAAAAATTAGAAACTTTTAATGCAGATGTTTATATTATATATTTTTAAAACTTAATTACAATATTATTTAATTTTGTAAAAAAAAATATTCTACTAATTTATAATTTATTCTTAAACTAAAATTTGAATTAGAAACCAATATTATTAAAAAATTTTGGTCTTTTTTTTTAAATGTTGTTGTTGTTATTTGTTATTAATTCCTACTTATTAAAAGTAATTAAACCTCTAATAACTTAATTTATCTTTAAATTATTTTCTATAATTTAAACTACTGGACTTATAAGTAAAATGACTAATTCTATACTAGTTATTTATATAGTTATAATGCAGTAAAAGTTAGTTTTTTTCCAAGAATTGTTCATCTAAAAGCTTATTAAAAATATGTAGTTATTTTGTTGTAAAATCAACTTTTTTACAAGAATTTTATTTATAAGCTATCTTAATGTTTTTAATAATAAAAAAATAAAAATAAAAGAAATATAAAAGAAAAGGAATTTGTTTAAGAGAATTGTTTTCTGTTCAAGCTTAAAGTTACTAATGGATTACTAAAATTAGTAGCTAATCAATTTCAAAATATTAGTTAAATTTTGGAAAATCTTAAATGCAAATAAAATATAAATTTGTTTTTTTTTAAAGTATTGTTTTATTGATTGATAAAAGTAAAGATATTTCTAAAATAAGATGATTTTGAATAAAATAAAATACATTTTATCGAAAAAAGAAACTTTTTTTTTATATAATTTGTTATAGACTAGTCTTTGAACTTGCAGTTTTTTCTTTGCTATTATTTTAATAAATTAAAAATACATTTGGTAAACTACAAGTTGTTATTATAAATTATAAATTATTTTAGTAAACTATTAAATTATTTTACAAAATTCTATAAATTTCAACAAACTTTTAAATATTACAGAATTTGGTGTATTGTATGATTTGATTATTACAATTGTGTATTATACAAATCAGATTATTAATTAGATATTAATATTTAATAATTTGATTAAATAATAAGTAATAATTAAAATAATACTAATATATTTTAATTACTAATAGAAATTATAAAAGTAATTTCATGTTAATTAATGGCTAAAATTCTACTGATAATATCAATAACAAATAAATACTTTAAAAATTTATCAATAAAAATTTTAACAATTGTAAACATAAATGTAGTTATAATCTAATTTAATTAATAATACATAAAATTCCTTTGGTAAAAAAATGTTAAAATATTAAAAAAAGTTGCAAAAGAAAAAATAAGTTGGCATCTACTTTATTAGCTTCTGTCTATTTACTTTATAAATTTTTTAAAATATTCAAGAATTTAAATATATACTAAATTATCTAGTATAAATTTTATTGGTTTTTTATAATAAAGTTTTACATTCATGGTTAACAAAAATTTCTATCAACTATATTAAGATAAAGTATTTTGTTAATTAATAATTTCATATTTAAAATAATTAAAGCATAGTTGTTTTATTTCAATGTACATTTTATTAAAATCTAAATCAGCTGCAACTATAACCTTTTTAAATTTTAACTAGTCTATCTATAATGAAACCTAGCCACTTAAATGAGAATCTATTATAACGCTATCTGTATAACCGCACCATAACGGCGAAAATTTTTGCTGTTCTAGTTAAATACTATACATTCGATTTAAAAATCCCGCAACTATTTCATCATAAAATGATGTCTTCAGCTGCCAAGTTACCTTTGCTAAAAACACCAACGTTACCAGTATCAGTCGTCGAATGGTTTGAAACCTCTATTCGTAAAAAACAAATCAAATATTTTGAATTCAATAAATTTCATAACAAAAAACAGCTTGGTGATGAAGCTTTCAGCACGTTAGAGAAGGCAAATTATACTATAGGTGGTATGGATATAATATTCGCATTAAAAAAACTTAAACGAGTCCCAGAAGATGATAAAACAGAAATAGAAGAATTCATAAAAGAGGTCTGAATGAAAATTTTTTACATGATTAGTAAAGTAAGAATTGCTATATTATTTACGCTAAAAAATTCCTAAAAACTTTTAGCTGAAATTCCTGCAAGATATTGATTTTTTTCCCTAAATTCAAAGATTTTATGGTCTTAACAAAACTATAGAAAGTATTTATTCTCAAGGCTCTATGATAAAATTTATTTTACAAATCTTAATCTTACTTTATGAAAATGCTTTAGATAATAATACAAAACATATTTTAGTTTTTGAATACGTTAATGGAGGTTCTTTGCGTGATTACCTATCATTAGAGTTTCAAAATATGAATGGAAAAGAAAAGCTTCTGATGGCACAGGAATTAGCAAGGGGAATTCAATGTCTTCATGAAAACCAAATGATTCACCGAAATCTTGTAGGTTTTACACTTTGAGATTTCAAAAGCTATTTAAAGATTAGACTCCACCATTAAATTGTTTATTTTTAGAATTCATCAAATATTTTAGTCCATAACAAAACGGTAAAAATATCCGATATTGGTCTTCCGAAAAATCAAAGTGAAATGCTAGGCTTAGCCAATGAGGTTAAAGGCCAACCTGCTTACATAGACCCTCAATGTTTTAAAGATGAACAATTCATTCGAAATAAGAAATCAGACATTTATGCTCTGGGCGCCCTCCTATGGGAATTAACAAGTGGTCGCTCACCATTCAAAAATACTAAAAAGTGGGCACTTAAGTGTAAGTAAATTTTAATTTAGCACATTTCTTTAAAAGTTCTACTTATATGTAAAAACTTCCAAATATTATTAGTCCAAATTGCTAATGGTATACGAGAAACTCCTATCGAAAAGACACTAACTGAATATATTGCATTGTATAAAAGGTGTTGGAATGAATTACTCGATAAACGGCCTAGCATCAACGAAATGAACGAAAAACTCAAGGGAATTCAGAACATGCTTTGAGTTCTCAAACGGGCTACGTTGAACTAACACCGCAGTTAACAAGTGAAACCACCTTAGTAAGCTTTATGGGTTTGGCTAATACAAGCATCATGGCTCTTTTACAAGATATTTTCACTATAATCAACGAAGTCTTAAACATCTATACATATGAAGATATCTCAAAAATAATTCCTCGGGTAGAAAAACACCTTACAAATACTGGGCAAAGTTCGACAGATCTTTTCGAATCTGCTTGGTTTTTTTTACCAATTTGGAATTGAGATTGATATCAACTTGGAGCAGGCATTTTAAAAATATCAGAAAAGCGCTTCTCAAAAAAACCCCTTGGGACAATTTTTCCTTGGAAAATGTTATATTAAGAATACTGGCACTGAAAGAAATAATGCAAAAGCAGTTGAATGGTATACTAAAGCTGCGTAAAATGGACATTTAGATGTGCAAAATATTCTTGGAGTTT
>JAAOMT010000496.1:38404-109531 GCA_016748015.1 Geosiphon pyriformis | reverse complement strand
ACAAAATTTATTAAAGAAAAAACTAAATGACTATTAAACAATTAAATTTAATGTTTTTTAATTTTTATTAATTTATAATTTGATTTCTTTAATTATTTACATATACACATATACACAAATACTACAAAAAATCTGAATTTTTGCCTTAGAGCTTTTAAAAAAACAGAATTAATAAGTTATTATAAATATTTATCACATATTTCTGCTGATATTAAACATTGGAAAGATTCTACTAAATAAATAAACACTATTAAATAAATTTGTCAAAGTAGATAAAAAAAATAGCTTTACAAAAACACAGAACTATGCTGTTAAAAAAACTTATATAAAAAAATCAGCCTCATAATTCTGTTATGAACATGAAAGAATATAAAGTAATTTAAATATATTATTATTTTTATTTAAGTTTTCTGATTCTTTTGTCTTTGAATTTTTTATTTTAATCTTTTTTTTTCTAATTAACGAGTTCTTATAGAAATGTTAAAAAAATATCAAGAAGACAGAACAGATTAATTAAATTTAAGCAAAAAAAAAAAAGAAAAGTTATTAATGTTTGCAAAAAATTAAAACAACTAATTCCAAGATTGGTAAATTATTGCTTAAATTTTGAGACTTCTACACATTTGGCATGTTTTTTTTATGCTCAATAATGATAATTATATACTTAATTGTCAAAATTAAAAAACAAAAAAATACTACATATTTTTTTTTTATTATCTAATCACTCTAAATTAAGAAATTCTGCATAATTTTATTCTAATAAATAATTAACTAAGTAAAAGTTTTAAGCTATACTTTGTATGTATACATAATCAACAAATACATGTTCTAAATCATAACAGTTACAAAATTAAACAAATACCAGAGTTTATTAAAAAGTATAGATCTTAAATTAAGATAGGATATGTTTGTTTAACATTTTACTTAAAATTAAAAAAAATAATTTAATAAGTATTTTCTCAGCTAGCAAATATTCAAAAGTTGCTAACTTGGTAAAAATATATCTTGAGCACAATCAAAAAAAACTTAAAGATTTATTTAATTGCTTAAATAATAGAAGTTTAAAGTGTTTAATAGACTATATCTTATTTGGTTTTTTTTTAAAACATAGGATTGGAACTATTCTTAATTTAACAAAAACAGCAGAACAAAAAAATACAGCTGCACTATATAATCTTGGATGATATTATCAAAATGAATGGGAAATAATAAAAAATCTTTGAAAAGCATTTGAAATCTATTTGAAAGCAGAAACAAATGACTTAAATTATCAAAGTAATTTTCCTGATTTAAATGCCTTTAATTTTTTCAATTTTGAGAATAAGAATAAATATGACCTAAAATATTTAATTTTACAATTTCAAAATTAAGAGTTAAATTAGACTATTAATTCTAAAAAAAAATGTATAAATTTTGAAGCTTTTTTTATCAGTTTTCAGATTAATTTAAATGTCTTAAATGTAGAAACTTAGATATAATTATTAATAGATTTCTTAATAAAATAGATATTCACAATATTTTTAAAGACTTGCTAATATGTTTATTTTGTAATGATATCTCTAATCACTTGTTAAAATGTTCAGAATACTACAACAGATTAAAAAATTCACTTTGTAAATTTTGTAAATATTTATAATTTTTATTAAATTAGAACACATATAATAGTGAAAATAGTAATATTGATCAGTATATATATAAAGCTGCTTAGAATAAATTCTTTTCAATTAGATCAAATTTTAAATAAGGTAAGAGAAATAAGATTTGGTATTATTAAAGAAAATAGATAGATGAGAGACAGAATTCTATTTTTGGATTTGAAAAATCAAAAGCATAAATGAAATGAGATTATGAAAGTTGCTTTAAAAACAGCTAAAACATACAAATAAGATATTTTCTTTAAGTATTTATGTAATTTTTGTTATACTCATTTTTTTTCTAATATTAAACAATATATTAAATAGTTAATTGTGTATCTTAGAAATGTCTCTTAAAATATATCTTTAAATACTATAGAATAACTAAAAATATTACGACCAATAAATTCATTATGGTTTTGCTATATGTAAAACATAAAGATTTTAAAGTCTTTCTTAAAATAAACCAAAATATTTTTACTTGGAAAATTTTTTGTATTTTTTTTTAAATTGTTAGTGGCCTAAAATTTATGCATAATTCAGAAATAATGCATGAAGACATGTATTCTAACAATATTCTTGTTTTAAAATCAAATTCTTTAAAAGTGACTATTGTTAATTTAGAATTTTGTTGCCTTGTCAATTATTCTATACAGGCTAATAAGATCTTTGGCATTATTGAATATTTAGTATTTGAAGTTTGTAACTTATTATTTTATATCAAATACAGCAATATTTATAGTTGTGTTATTATTTCCTGGGAAATTATTTTAGGAAAAAGATCAGAGAATAATGTTAAAAATTGTATATATATTTAAATAAATACAGTTCAGAAAAAATGCTCTATAATTGAGAAGCATATACTTTAATGTATTTAGAAATGATTGAAAAGAATTGGAATTAGAATCCATATTGCCATGATACTACAAAAGAACTTCAACAAAAAGTTATTGCTGTTCACAACAATTGTAACTTAAACAAACTTGTCTGTGAAAAAAACTTAATTTCAAAAATACATAAGATGTTACTTGAGATACAATAAGATATATAAGCTAATTAATAGGTAAGATCTTCTATTTATTATTATTTAATATTTAAAAAACATTTTTTGATTTAAACACTTTTTTTCAGATTAGTATTGTCTTAGTAGTTATTCAAATGAAAATAGATTTAACTAATTAGTAAGCACTTTGTATTTATTTCAATGATTGTATTGAATTATTTTAATTAATATTTAACTATTAAATTCTTTGAAACAGATGAATAATAATATTTTTAGCTATAAAAATATTATCTACTTTTTTATATTATTTTTTAGTTGAAAGATTTAAAACAGATATAAACACATTTTAAAAGCAAATCATTGGATAATTTTTTTGGATTGAAGTATTCAACTGTAATTTTTTTATAGATGTTAAAGATAATAAACATATTTTAGTATATACTAAATTAATAAAATTGTTATTTTTAATTTATTAATTTGATAATTTTTTATAAAAACAATTGAATAAAGTGAATTTTTAAAAAAAATAAAATTTCTATGTAAACAAATTAATACTTAATAATTCTTATAATAAAAAAAATTTCATATAAGCAAAAGCATTTTAATTATTAAATTATTTCAACTTACTTTAATTTTAAGCAAAGAACAAAAATTTAAATTTTCACCAAGTTTAAAAGAAATTTCAGATTGTTATTATTCTTAAAATTGAGATAAATACAATTAAATAAATAAAAACAAATATAAAATTATTATATAATAATTGAAAGTCTCTTAATAATAATAATACATTTGGAGTAAAATGTTTGTTTAACCTATTATTTCTTCATAAATTCAGTCAAGTTTTAATTTTAAAAAAAGTCCAGTATTTGTATAATATAATAAAAAAAAAATGTTAATATAATTTTGAAATATTAACACTTTAATATTAATTAGTTGGATATTATAATAATAGTTATTTTTGAATGTCTTTAGTTTTTTACTTATTATTACTTAGATTTTTAAAATTGAAAATAATGTTTGAAAAAATGGTTATTTTTAACCAAAAAATATCTTTTTTAAATTATATTATATTTTGTTGTATATTTATAACATGTTGTATTATAAATAGTCATTAAATATCAATATGTAGATTAAAAAAATATTGTATATAGTGTAATTAATATTGCAATCACTTTTAGATATTTTAATATTATTCAAAATATCTTAAAATTATTTTTTTGAAATATTATTAAATTAAACTTGGAGTTTTTTCAAATCCATTATGTATATACATTTTCAAAATTTTCAAGATTTTAAAAGCTAAATTATTCAAGAAAAAAATAAGGATCTATTAAAAAAAAGTTACATTGAAATTAACTCTAATGTGTCTTTTGAAAAAACTTTGACTAAAAAAGAACTATTAACCAAAAAAAAAATGTTTTAGAAGTTACCAAAAATAGTTTTGTATTATTAATATTTAAAAAAAATGTTTTTAAATGTTTTGCTTAGCTGTTTCTATAACAAAAAAAATCTCTTGTGTTAAAAACCTTACTAATTATTATAGAAGAAATAATATTTGCAATTTTTTTACTTTTGCTCTAGTGATAGTTATGAAAATAAGAAAAAAAAAAGTCTATAAAATTGGTTTATTTTATTAAAACCAAAATTAATCAAATAATAAATTTTATTTAAATATTAAAAATTGTACTTTAGTTTAAATTATTGGTTTTATTGGTTTTTGAATTATTGTAATTATAAAATGATAATATAATAAAATAACTTTTGTTTAAAATAATTTGTTCAAAAAATTATTTATTACAGTTTAAATATTATTCCTAAAATAATAATATTGTTATAATTAAACAACGAAAAATTATTAGGCTATTTTTATTAAGAAGTTTTTAATTATATATTTATGAAAATAATAATAATTAATAGCTTTTTTAGTCAAAATATTTTAATAACAATTTTATAATATGCATAGAAACTAAAATATACTATAATTTATTTACAGATTAAATACAAACAAACATATAAAAATTCTTAAAACAATATCATTTAAATTTATATTATATAATAATTATAAAAAAAGACAATATAAAATTTATTATAAACTATTTATTAATTTATAAAATAAATTTACACATATTATTACTTTTTAACTTTAAAAATAAATTTCATTTTTTTCTTAATAAAAAATTTTATATTTATTATTATATTTAAACAACATTAAAATAATTTATCTTTTTGACAAAAATTAATACATTATAAAGTTTTATATAATAAAATTAATTTTAATTTTGATATGCTTTTTTAACTAATAAAATAAATATATATATAAATATTATATAAATATCTGTATTTTTTTCAATAATAGCTTTTAAAAAACTTTTGTTATTTGTTAACATAAGTTGTTAAATGTTTAATTATTAATAATAATCTAAAATAAAATATTTTTATTTTTAAATTATTTACTACTAAGATATTTAACAAAGTATCAATATTTTTAAACAGGTTTTATAAAATTATTAAATATTTATTAAATTTTAAAATTTTAAAAATTCATTATTATAATTAATAACAAAAATAAAATATTTTGCAATTTTTTATTTTGTCTATAAACTATAAAGCCATTCATATTACTAATAAATATTAGCAATTTAATAAACTTAAATTTCCTAAAAAAATACTCTAACTATTAGATAACTGTGATTTTTTTTTTTAAATCTGCAAAATTGCTTTGTATTTTAATAATGTGATATATTTATTTGATAAATTTTCTGTCACAAAAAAACTATTATCTCAAATATGTAGTAAAAATTTCAAGTAAGTGACAGTAAGTTTAAAAGTTTAATTTATACAATTCAATTATTTAAATTTCAATATGTTAAAATCAAACTTACAGTAAATACATATTAAAACTAAGATTCAATAATAAAATTAATAATTTGAGCATTATATTACAATTTAATAAAAAATTATTTAATTTTTCAAAAACTTTTTAATACTGAAAATTAGCAACTTGTTTCAAAATTAATAACACTAAGGGTTGCTTATTTTTTTTGCTTTAACTTGATGGTATGTAAAAAATATATTGTTTATTTTTATCTCAAATTCTAAAAATATATTAATAATTATTAGCTTATAGTATTTTAATAATTTTATTTTGAATTTAATTCAAAAACATAATAAACTTTATTATTAGGGCTGTTGAATTTTAACTTACATTTAATAAGGAAGAAATTACAGCTACCACATAAAACAAAAAGAATGATGATATTATACCAGTATTTTTTGTTTATTTGAATGAATTTTAACTCAATTTACAACTTTTATAACAAGAAAAATTTCTGTTTCTATTAAGCATTTGACTTTTTTAAAAACCTGTGTCTTAATATTGTAACTTTATGAATTATTTTTATTTTTATTAGATATTCAATATGTTTTTGAAGCCCACTAGTTTTCAACTATAACATAAACAATTATTATGAAAACTTATATATTAATGTTTCAGAAATTTATTGAGATATTTTATAAAAAAATAATAAACTACTAATTGCATTTTTCAAATTTTTATTTCAAATAATAATTCACTAAATATTAATTTTTTATTAAAAAGAGAGTTTTTAAGCAATTTATAAGATTTTTTGAAAACATTATAAAAATTTAATTTACTTTTGCAGTTGTTCTTTGAGAAATAGTCTATTGATATCAAAAACTATAATATATTAGAGAAATTCTAACAATTAGAACATACCAAAAATTAAAGATTTGTGATTAAAAGTTAAGATATAAACCTTAACAATAAAATAAAAATTCTAAAACTATATGTTATGCATAAAAATATAAATAATTCAAGAGAAGAGTTTTTTTTTGATTATATATATTGTACCTGAAAAAAAATTTTTAAAAATAAATTAACAATCTTTTTGTTATAAAAAAAATTATTATGAATCGTATTTCTATAAAAAAATGCTTAAAAATATATACTTTTATTAAAGAAAAATATTCTACCAAAAAATTGCTTCTCATAAAGGTTTAATACAATCTATAATAAAATACTTAAAAAATTTAAAAAATAAAACTGTTAGTTTCATAAATAAATATAGATTTGGATGTCCACAACTTTTAACTAAATGTGATCAATAAAAATTTTTTAATCTTATTTCTAATTAAGAATATTTAACAGCAATGAAAATTCAAAAAAAAAGAAATTAACAGCAACATTAATTTCAATGTTGAGATCATTTATAGCCTAATGGCTTATAAATAAGAATTAAAAAAAACCTTACTTAAAAAATATATATATTAAAAACAACAAATTATCTTTGTACCAAAAACATAAAAATTGGACTATTGAAAACTGAAAGCAAGTAATCTGGTCAAAAAAGTAAGTTCTTAATTTTTAGGTCTTACAAATACAAGTATATTTGAAAGACTTATCTTTGGATGCAGCTTAATAAAAGACAACATGATTTAACAATTCATACAATATTGATTTTTATTGAATTTGAAAATGTCTATTAGCTCTTTATATTATTTATTAGAGCATTTGATTTTGTGTATTTCATAGTCAAAAATTTAATAAATTTGTAATATTTTATTTGTCATTAATTTAATATTGAAGATAAGCTAAGTTAAGCTCATTCTTACATATCATTATTATTTCTAAGATACTTAATTTATAACCTAAAAGTTAAATAATATTTTTTTCTTATTATAATTAACAATTAAGCAGAGAACTAACATTAAATAAAAATTTGGGTTATGTTGTTATTGGAGTATTTAGGACAAATGATTCATACTTTCACCTAAATTTAGATTTTTTGAAGTAATTGAAATGTTGTTAAGGATTAAATACCTGGTTTCTATGATATTCATCATAGTTTGATAACAAAGTAATATTTAGTCTATTATAGTTAAATTTTTTATTATTACTTGGGCCAATATTGAATGATATAGAAAATTTATGGTTTTGTGAGAAAAAATTTATATTTGACATATTAGGATTACTCTCAATAAAACTAAAATTATTGTTAGAAATTGTGTTAAAATATAAGATTATAAAATTTTTAAGAATTAATCTCTTGCTTATATACATATTTTATCTGATTATTTAAATAAACATTTATTGATTTATGATTATTTATTATTTTATAGGTTTTACAAAAAGCAGATTTTTCTAAAATATATATGCATTAAAAAAATAATAATAATATATTTAAAATTTTAAATCACATATTAATAATCAATAAATAAATCAATCCAAATATTTGAATAAAAAACTTTATTAAGCAGTCTTTTCAAGTAATTTAAATTGTTAAAACCTATCAATTTATATTAACTTTCTTTTAGTTTTCTTAAAAAATAATAAATTTTTTATAGAGGAGTCTTAAATTTTATTATGATTATTATTATTAAAGCTATTTATCTTATTTTTTTACTATTAAAAAAAAATGATGCAAATTTTATACAATTGTTTTTTAGTAAAATTTACTGGCAATACATTGATATCAATTGACTTAATGCTAAATAATTTCAAGAATGAAAAATCAGAAATTCTAAAATAAAAGATTTTTATTAAGGCAATTGTTCTTATTAAAATATTTAAAAAGAAAATATTTTGTTTACACTTGGGTTTTCATATTTGTTTATCAAAAATAAGATCAAATTTATGAAGTTATTTTTATTTATGTAGAAATATTTTTATGGTTTTCATGAATGTGTGAACTCAAATTCAATTTGTTATTATATTTCTTAATTGCTTGTGCATATTATAATGGCAACTTAATCAATACTTTGTTTCATTATATTATAAATTTAAATAAGTTGCTTTTGAATTTTTAAAGTTAGTAAAAATAAGATTTAAGTTTATTCACAAATAATAGTGGTTCAAGAGCTCTAAAAAATAAATTGTTCTATTATGCCATTTTTAGAAATTATTAAATTACACTTTGTCTAGTTCCTACAGGATTTAATAGAATTAGATCAATCATAGTCCCAATACATTATTTAAAATATTGTACCACTTATTGCAATTTATTTTATGTTCTTTGTTTTTCATTTTTAGTTAATAAACAATCAAACATATATAAAGATCTATATTTTAGTCGTCATTTGAGTTTATTTGGAAATCCTGTTTAATTTGAACACCAAAATATTTTCTTTTTTTTTTTTTTTTTTTTTTAATGGGATCAAGAATGCATTCAAAGTGTTAATACAAATTCTTTAAAAATTTAAATTTTACATCTAATGAGATTATGGGTGACATAAACAAAATTAAAGAAAGTCAATATCTGGCATAAATAGATAATATTAATTTTTTATCAATTTGAGAAATCATCTTAAAAGGAAACCAATTAATTCAATTAAATTTTAATTGTTAAATTTTTATCATAGAAAAAAATTTCATAATGCTTTTATTGTAAATATTACATTCCTAATAAAGACTATAATTCAATTAAAAATAAATCTAATAGCTTCTATTTTTCAAATACTTTGAGTTTTATTAAAAAATTATAGAATTTTTTCTTCTTATTTTTAGTATATCTGTTGTAAACCACAAAACACATTCTTATATTATTGTTAAACATTTCTGACTTTTGACAAAGTCTAATTTCAAACCTGAAAGCTTATTTCTACAACAAAAATTAAACTTTTTTTAACATATAAATGTACACTGAACTAAAAATTGTTTATAAACAGTGTTTAAATCACAAAAATTATTGGATAATAGAAATAGTGAATCAAAATTTTTTAAATACATGCTTAATTTAAAATATTCAAAAATTCTGAAAATGTAAATTATAGGTCTTTACCATAATCTTTTTTAGTTTATAACATGCAAAAATTTTAGTTCTTTCATAAACTTTGCTTTTAGATTCCTTTGAAACTTTTTAATAGAGAATAACTCAAACAAAGAGTATTAAGATCTCGTTTTTCTTGATTTTTAATGGTTAAAATTGATAAAATAAAACTAATATTTTACACACATATTTTTCTTTTAATTTATTTAAACATAAATGCCAAAAGTGGCAAGTTAACTTACTCACTACAAAACAAGCTTTTGATTAATCTTTCATAATTTTTATATCATTATTATGATTAATCAATGGTCTTAAGGTGTTCTAAAATTCTGTATTAATTATAACTTCATTTTTTTAGCATTAAAAAACAAGATATTTTCTTGATTGTAAATTTTTATGTTTAATCACTCAATAATAATTATTCTAGCTCCAAATTTTATTGTTAGTATATGATACTTGTAAAATGTTCAATTTTAGTAATTAATTAGCAAATTTTAATAATTTTCTTAAAACTATTCATTTTATGCTCTGCAAAAAAGAAGTATGCATACAAAATTAATCCAGCAAAAATGCTTTAATACCTTATGTTTATAAAAATTTTTTATAATTTGGAAACAAAACTTCATACTTGATAACTCAAAAATGTGCATTTTGTTATATCAATTTTTCAAAAATTGATGAATAATTTTTTTAGAATTCATTAAAAAAGTTATAATTAAATGGTTTGAACCTTTAATGCCTCTTTTATGGCTTTAAACTCTCACCAATTACGAAAAAGTTACCTAAATAAAAACCTTAGCATTTATTTTAAGAATGTATAATGAGTTCAAAAACAATAATAAGTATCAAACACAATTGCTCCAAATGATGCACATTCAAAAAATCAATAAAAATCTTCAGAATTTAACAGTTGTGTTATCAAATGAAAATTATTAGTTAGCACAAGAAGCAATTTAAACTATCATTATAGATATTGAAAAATATTAACATTTATGTTATTTTTTACTTCTATAAATTTACAACTTATTAACAACCAGTTCAAGTCTTTCAAGAAATTTAATGTTAATTCAATTAATTACTAATAAACCAAACATATCATTGTCAACACCATATATTTTTTTAGTGGCATCATCATTTAAAGACTATTTTATATGCTTCAATTAGCCATTTTCTTTCTTTTTCTAATTAATAGAAATTATATTAAGCTTAATATTAACAAGTTTTCATTCTTTCACATCAAAAGTGAATTTTTAATGTGTTCATTTTAATTTAAAAAAAAATCTTCATAATTTATGTCCATGTATAAAAAATATCACAAATAATCATAAAAACTTTATTTTTTCTTTTTATTAAATTTAGAAATAAATTTTAATAATATAATGCTTTTTGATAATTACATCATCCATATATTTTGAAGTTTACAATTCTATGCATGCTATATTTATGCATTTAAATATTTAAGCTACAGTAATAAGAAAATTTTTTTGAATTTTTTAAATTTTTTATTGCATTTTCTATCATGTTATATGGATTATATATGAATAATTTAATATCAAGATTCTTTATTCTTTCTCTTTTAAAATCATATTGTTTTTCGATTATCATATCCTTGGCTTTAAATTTCATAGATATTTAGAATAATTCTAACACATTCAAAATTGTTGAACATATTAAGCCATTTTTTTTCTTTAACAAAATTAGTTTTTACTTATATCTCAGAGTAAATTTTTTGAAGTCCAAATTATAATTTCTTGTGACTTTTTAATTTTGAAAAATTTAAGGCAATAGCAATACTATAATATATGCATATATTCATTTATTTTAATTGTTTGTGTTAAATTATTTTTGCATTAAATTTTTGTCTTCATGAAATGTATTAATATTTTAATATTTTTGCAGTTCATGCTAATTAATTTAAAAGATTAGCTCATTACTTACAGATAATAAAATTTATAAATTTAATATTTTTTGAATTATACATAGATTCTTAATATATATGTGTTTTGAGTAAAATGCTATTTAAAACTGTTTCTAAACTTTTTAACTAGAATTTCTTAGAAAATGTGTTTTTATGTTTCTTATCAATCAAAGACTATAAAAGAATGATTATGTAATATTATTTTAAAAAGCATATAATTTTTCCTAAATAGGGGGTTTTAATATTAGTTAAGATCTAAAAATCTATTTTTTGGAAAATAATATTTACAGTTTGCTGCAAAAGTAACTGAAGCTTTATAACTTAATATACAGTAAAATAAATAGATAAATTTTATTTGAAAATGTAAAATATACTTTAATATTAATCAACTCAATTTCAGTCAAAATTTTTATGATTTTTAGCCTATTCTAAACGTTTTTTTATGTTTGTTAGAATAAAAAGTTTGGAAAATATAGCATTATACCTTTAGGTAAATATTGTTAAATCATGTCTATACTATTTTTTTATTTTCTATTGTATATCAGTAGCAGTTTGATGAATTTTTTTTTTGCAAACTATATAATTTTGACATCTTGTTTCAGGATCATAACTTGATTTTGGCTGAATTTTGTTTAATTCTTAAAATCTTTTGTTTTTTCCCACTTTTTAGCCTAATAAAATGCTGTAAACTATTAAAACATTTCTAGTGTAAATATTAATGAGACTTTTTTATTTAAATAGCTTCAATATCATTTGTTGATGTATTTAGAATTTAATAATATTTAAATCTTTAGATTTTTCCAATTTAAATCAAAATATAACCAAGTTTTAATTTAGGAATTATAGATTATTTCTCTTGAAATTTACAACAAAATAATTTTCTTGTTCATAATCAAAGACAGCTAACCCTATGTAAAAATATACTTTAATTTAATTAATTTCAAATTTGATCTAATTCAAATTTGATTCAGTGCTTATTGAATTTACAGAAAAATGTTAAAATACAAAGCAAATAGTTTTCAGTAACAAATAACATATTTTAAATAACAAATAAGATATTTTAATAAAAAAACAAAAATTTTAACATTAAAATAATTTGGCCACTAAAAAAATAATATGGATTAAAGAAATATATATGAATCAATTATCTTTGTGTTTTAATTTTGATTCAATCTGACTGTTATAAAGAAAAAAATTAGTTTCAATAAATTAAATATCCTATTAAGTATCTATTTAAATAAAATTAATAAGATTTAATAAATATAAAAATATAGCAAAAATATATACATTCTCTTTTTTTATTAATCTTGACATTTTAATATTTAATGTGACAATACTTTAATATGAAAATAGGCACTAATCAATCAATTAATTCAATAAGATTATAAATCCAATGTAATTTGTTATGTTTTAAAGAAATTTTTTAAGTCTCAATATTTTGGAACTATATTAGAACAAAATATTAATTATTTTATGTCTTATTTTAAAATAATTTGGTTTGTTGTTTTGAATAGAATAAATTAACATATCATTCTTATTTATTTGATCAATAATGAGAATATTTATAAAATTATCTATTTTTATTTCCAATTTCTATGAGTAAAAGCATAATGTTATAAGTTTATAAATAATTTGAAATATAAAATTTATATATTGAAGTTTACAAAAGCAAAATTTATTAGTTTAGCTAATATATCAAATTTTCTATCAAAATATTTATACATAAAATTTTTGAAAAAGAAATGCTTTACAGTCAATAATTCTTACATTTGAAAATAAAAGTAAAACTTCTTTTAAAAATAAAACTATATATGATAGTATATACTATTTATAAAGTTAAATATAAATAAAGAACTGATTCCTCTTAAAATTTTCATTTGTTTTATTATTAAAATGCTTATAAATTTTGTCAGTATAACTAAAATGCACATGTATTAATCTATCATTACTAATTTAATTAATTTCCAAATCCAACTCTAAAAAAGATGTTTAGAGCCAAGTTTTTAAATAATAAATATAATAAATAAAATACTTACTATTTATAGAAAATCTTGGTTTTAAAATTAACAGGCTTTTATATCTTGTTTTATCTCAAATAGCATCTTGTGTTTCTTTAGGTTGAAGTATTTTTTTATGTATAAGTTAATTTAAGTTATAATAATTATAAGCAGCAATAACACTTTGTTGAAATTGTTTTGCAGTATTATGATAATACAGATCATATTGCCAATTTTTTTCAATCATTTCTCAAATATATAGAAAAGTATATTCTTTGATTATAGAGCGTTTTTTATCAATTATGTCAAAGTGTACATAAATAAAATGTGTATTATTCAAAAGTTTTTCTCCTGATATAATTTCACATGAATAATAGCAAAGCTGTATATATTACTATACTTTGTATGATAATTTTTCTTGCAAATTTCAGGTGCATAGTACTCAAGAACACCATAAATCTTTTTAGACTGTAGAATGTAATTTGCTAGGTGACAGAATCTAAGATCAAAGATAACAATTTTTAAGAGATTTGTTTTCAAACCAAAGATATTTTCGGGATGTAAGTTCTCATGCATTAGTTTTGATTCCTGGATAAATTTTAGGCCACCAGCAATTTGAAAAAGAATATGAAAAAACATGTCCTAAATAAAAATATTTTTGTTCAACTTGAGAAAAACTCTGAGATTTTCATGTTCCACAAATAATAAAACCATAACATATTTATTAATTATAATGTTTTTTGTGATTCCATAGCATTTAAAGATGTATTTGCAAGTGGCATTTTGATAATATACAATTAGTGTTAAAAAAAGGTAATAAAAATTACATAGATTCTTAAAATGAAATATTTTATCTGAATTAATATATTTTATATTCTGACTATCTTTGAAATATTTCAAAGCAATTTTTGTAACTTTAGTTCGTTCATACTTTTGACTATTTTTTTTCCAAAATAGAATTTTGTCTTTTTTCTAACTACTATTTTTAACAATACCAAATCTTTTCTCTCCCACCTTATCTAAAAATTCAATTTCATTGAGAGAAATTCATTCTAGGCAGCCTCTGCAGTTTTTAAAAGAGCATTGTATATATGAAATATACTGATTAATTGTTTTATTTCTACTATTTAATGTTTCTCAAATCTTAACAAATCATGAATTTTCACAAAATTTACACCAAAGCGGATTTTTTGATGTTTTATAACATTCTAAACATTTCAGCAATTCAATTTTATAGATATTATTCTTTTTATTAGTATTACAAAATAGACATATAAAAGATTTATTAATAATTATACCAAGTTGCCATATTTAAAACACTTGAATTCATTTGAAAGCTGGTCAAAAAAGGCTTCAAAATTTAAAAATTCTTCTTTCAAATTATTGCAGTATGTAAATCCTTGATTTTAAAATCGTAAAATGATATTTTCCAAATTGTTTTGGTCGTCTAAAAAAAGGTCATGAACATTCAATTCAAAAAAATCACTTAGATAATATAAGTTATTTGCTTTTACTGCTTTTAAATAGAGTTTAAATGTTTTTTTGGAGGTTTTTTGTGGTTTCCCATTCATTTTAATAATATTATCCAAGGTTATATTGTGCATTTTGACTTTCTATCTCTGCTGTTTTTAAATAGAATTGAAATGTTTCTTCTAAAATTTTCATTATTTCCCGTTTCTTTCAATGATATGTTCCAATACTGGTTTGTGGACTTGGATTTCCCATTTTTTCTGGATCTTCTATTGTTTCTAATCGAATTCAATGATATGCTCTAAGAGCAATTTGTCCAAATAAATCTCTTACCTCTGCTGTTTTTGAATAAAGTTTAAATACTTTTTCTGAATTTTTCATCATTTTTTTTCTATTATTATAACAAACTGCAAGATTGTATTGTGTATTTAAATGTCCCACCTCTGCTTTTTTTGAATAAAGTTCAATTGTTTTTTCAGAATCTTTTGTTATTTCTTTTCTATTTAAATAACAATTTGCAAGATTGTATTGTACAAAAAAATCTTTTAGATTTGCTGCTTTCTGATATTTCAAAATGTTTTTGTTAAATTAGGGATAGTTCTAATCCCATGTTCTAAAGAAAAGCTGAGTAAAATATTGTTTATCAAATGCTTTGGATTTTTTTTATTCAAACAATTAAGCAAATTTTCAGTTTTCTGATTGTGCACAAGATATTTCTTCACTAATTTAGTAACTTTTGAATATTTAATAACTGGAAAAATAGCTAAATTTTTTTTAATAACAATCAATGTTCTTTCAAGTCAGTTGAAAATTGAAGTTGTATTTTTAGTTAATGAATTTAAAGACATGATTTCAACCAAAACAAGAAGATTATTAAGCCTTGAATATTTTATATGGGTAAAAAAAAAATTTGCTATGCTAATAAATAAAGATTTCAACCTTTAATCACATTCCTGAAAAGACTAGACCTTGAAAAAATTAGAAATGTTGGAAAAGTTTTGAAAACACACAACTTTTCAGCCAGATTAATTAAACAGGTAGAGATTGTTTTATTGCTATTTTAATTTAAATGAGATTTTTTCGTGTAACAATCGAAATGTCATCTTCAAAAAAATTCTTAATATCAAGAAAAGGTATATTACTTTACTTTATCAATAATAGACTTTAATAACAAGTTTAAAGTAATTTTCTTGGCTCTCATTGGTTTAAATTTTATCTTGGATTTTGGTATGTCAATACACCAATTTAATTAACATTGTTTAGAAACAGTTTAATGAATTTTATCATGAAAAAATCTTTATTTCAATAAAGCAATTTCGTGAAATATAAATTAATTATATTGAGAAAATCACATTATTAAAAACTGAAATATTTACAAAACTTTTGTTTTAGTTTACTTTGAATCAAACAATAATATTTATTAAAATATTTTAACATATAAGTAATAAAAATAAAAAATATAAGAATAAATGTGTTAAACACACATCAAAAAATTATCTGTTGTATTTTGGCAACTAAAATTAGATTTGAAGATTTGACAAAAGATTGTTTATATTATAAAAATATAAAACTAAATTTATGGTGATATAATATTTTTATTATTTAATACTTTTGAATTAAAAATAAATTGAAATTTATTACTTTTAAAGATAATTTAAAAAACAAAAAAAAACTTATAAAAATTCAAAAATTAATGAGCAATCATTTAAAATGGCTTGAAATATTTTTGCTTTAATAATAATTTATTTATAAATAAACTGTTTTTTATTCATTTTAATTACTTATTAATGTTTTTATCTGTTTTATTGTAATAAAAATTTGTATTAGTAAATTTTTTTATATTGTTATAAATAAAACATAAATTGGCTTTTTTGTAAAATTTATTTTAAAATCAAATTTTAGACTTGAGTTTTTACAGTTAGTTAACCAGGTAATTTGAGCACATAACAATAAACTAACCAATCAAATTAAACAATAAATCAAAACATTAAAGTTTTGTTAAAGCCAAAAAAAACAGTTTATAATTTAAAGTCTAATGATTAAAAACTTTAACACTATTTTTGCATATAAAATTAATTATCAGGTCAATGTTTTATTTAACAAGTTTTTAAAATAAACAATAAAATATTATTACAAATCAACTAAGTTAATATAACAGCAATAATTTCAATAAAAATTTTACTTCATGTTTTGTAATTATTATTTATCTTATAAAACAATTCAATTTTGAAAATAGTTATAAAAAATATTTTATATTGTTTTATTTTTTAATTAATTTGAATTTTATTGGGTATTTATTATATTAATATTGAAATTTTTTGGTTGATAAATTTTTTATTTTTTGTTGCAATTGCTTTTATTAATAAATTCAATAACAAATAATTAAGGAAGAAGAAAACAGGCAAAATATTTTAATGAAAACCCATTCGAAAGCTGAAAGAGATAAGGCTGGTTTATTTGTGAATGATTTATATTGTATGTATGCTAATTTTGCTGTAAAAAAAGGTCGAAAAGTCGAAATAGTAAAAAATAAACTCAGTTATGAAGGCAGTTTCTCAAATTTTTCTTTTCTGATAAGAGAGTAATAATAAAAAATTTGTAGCAAATTCTTAAAAAAGTTTTTCTTTATTAAATAATAGTTTTTTAAAAAATTATTATACATATTATAAATTGGAAATAATTCCGAGTGCCTGGTCACATGTAGAAAACGCATAATATTATATTTTATTATTAAAAACAATTTGGAAAGCATTTTTTTTTCGAAATTTAATAAGTGCAGAATAATCTTTCGTTATTTTTAAATAATCTTTGTTAAACTTAAGCCCTAAACTGATCCATTATTATTGATAATATGTTATAATCTATTAGTTTTGCACAAAAATGGTAATGTTCATAAAATTGTTTAAGACATATTATTCACATAACACAATTATATATAAGTTAATAAAACTAAGCTAAGCTTTAAAAATTCTGGCTCAAATTCAGCTTGAGCTCAACTTACTCGAGCTTTGTACCAAACTAACTTGGCTCTTTTAAAGTTCCAAGTAAACAAACCTTTATTTTTTGAATATACAATAATGTTATTTAAATAGAGCAAAATATTTTATGAAATATTTTATTTATTTTATTAATTAATTATTAAAAAACAAAAAAAAACATTGTTAATGTAAATAATATAATTATGTGTTTATGAGTATTATAAAAAAAGTTCTTTGTTAACTTTTAAATTTATTTTATTTATTAAATCGTTTAATGTTAAAGATAACAAAATTAGTTTATGTTTTTATAATAAAACTTTGTAAACAAATGTGGCTTTAATTAAATTAAAAAGAAAATAGAAAAAACAATTTAACTTTCAATAATAATACTGTTTTGTCAAATTGTAAATAGATGATTAAAAAATGTGATATTTTTAAAATATATATCATATTTTATGTTTTAAATTTAGTTAACTAAACTTATTTTTTTGTTTAAATCTAAATAATTTTGTATAGTATAGTTTTAATTGAGTAAAATTATAAAAAATACACAATTTATATCGGTATTTAACCATTATTAATAAATATATGTATAAAATTATTTCAAAAGATTTCAAAATTTAACCAATAATTTTAGAGCTAAACTTTAACAATTTAAGTTTAATAATTAAAGATATCAATAGCTATAATTCAATTGAAATCAATCTAATATTTTTTGAAAAATAAGAAACTTGCTCTTATAATTTTTTAAATAAACAAATATTAAAATTATAACAGCAGTATTATTTTTATTACCAATTGCAAATTATTCTCTCTATTTTTGGATTTTTTGAAAAAATTAGCAACTATGATTTTAAGACCAATTATATTAATTTACATTCTACTTTTATTCACTATTTTTAGTTTTTAGATATTTTTAAGAATAAATACTTTTATTTTATTTTATTTAGTCAATTATCCATAAATAAAGGGAGGCTAAAGCAGAATATATTTTACATAATGCCAATTGCTGATGTATAATTACATTATAATAGAGAATATATAGTTAATCAATGATTTATGAAAACATGTATTTTATTGGTTGATTTTTTTGAAGAGCTTTTCATGTTTTTTTTTATGTTTTTTATTTGACAAATTTTCACAACAAATTTTCACTTTTTTTACAATAAGTTTTACACAGTTTTTTTTAACAAGTTTTACTGTTTTTTGATAAGTCTTAATCGTGTTTTTAATCTTAATAATAAACACTCTTAAGCCTAATACCTATATAAGCCCTAAACTTATCCTAACAACAAGTTGAAATGCTCTGAAATTTTTTGAATCTTGGTTAAAAAAAAGCAGTTAAGTATTACTCTCTGGTAGTTATTGTTAATACTGTTAAGAAATATGCTAATATATTAAGTCTTGGTAATTCTACTCAAAATTTAAGACAAAAAAAATCGTAAACATCAAATATAAACTTTATAGACCTATAGAGACTTACTTTATTGGTATTACTAAGTTAAAACAAGACAATTTTGAGATTATATCACATCTAAGTAATCGAAAATATTATACTAAATTGTATTGTATTTCTCACCAGTTTTTTAAGATGTTTCCCAGCAGTTTACCCAAGATATTGTTTTTACATATTCCAAAACTTTGATGTTATAGATGGTTAACTCTAATAGATTTTACACACAAAACCAATAAACATAACTGGTATTTTTTTACATTATATGTTTGAAATAAATATAAATATTGAAATATTAGTGTACATTTTTTGTATGCAATAAAGAAATAAAACTATTACTGTAATATTATAAATCATTAAAAAAAGTATTTTTAGTAAATACTTTAGTATATTTTTAGATCAAAGTAATACTAAAGCAAATAGTATCAAACAAGTTTTTTTTTGGTCTCTTTAGTAAGCAAAAGTTTAAAATATTTCTCTATTATTTATGTTATATAAACATAGATATTAAAAATTTATGATAAAAAACTTGTAAAACTATGGTTTTGGCAATACACAAAAGAGCAAAAATTGGCTGTAAACAACTATTTTAAAATGCTAATAATTTTTTTTTATTTTCTACTATCTTTATATATATTAAAAAAACTAATACAAAAACATTTATTAGTAAACTCTTTGAACACATTAATATTTACCTTTTTTTTTAAGTTACTTCAAAAAAACAATATTTCATTTGCATAGATTAATTGGTAATTTTTTTTTCTTTTTTTGTGTTATATTTTTTTATATTGTCAGTTTTGTTCTAACTTTTATATTGTTTAATTTTATTTTAGATACTGCTTATAAAATTATTGCTCTTTTTAATATTAAAAATTAACTAATTTTGAATATATTGTCTTTTATTTTTATTAGAAAAAATATTTTTAAGTAGTTGTAATTTGTTATTTTTTTTCTAATATGTTAAAAAAAATAAAACTCTTTGATAAAATGTTTTTTAAAAGTTTTTTTCTGTAATTATTTAAACTAAATAAGTCTTTATTAAGAAAGTAATTTAATTAAACATTTATGTTTACAAATAATGTTTTTTGTAAATGAAACTTGTAATTGATTTTACATCTCTTTTTTAGATATCTTTTGCTTTAAATTATTTTGTAAGATAATTTACAACAATTACAATATATTAGTTTTTTTAAATTGTAATATATAGTAATTAAATATTATTTATAAAGTATAATTAATAATTAACATATAGCATAAATTAACCAATTATATATTAGAAATTGTTAAATAAGATAAAATTTCAAGAATACTAAAAAAAATTTAAGAAATTTTAAAAATGTTAAAATTTTAATAATAATACAAAAAATATAAAAATTATTAAAATTCTAAAAATTTCATATTTTAAAGATTTATATATATATAATAATAGTATTAAAACAAAAAAATAATAATTTTTTTATTAAATTTTTTTTATTTAATAAAAATTAATTTTAATAATTAGTAATTTAGCACTTAAAGTAAATTTTTTCTAATATAAATTACAACAATAATTTACTATCTAAGTTTATAAATCAATATTTATTTTTAAATATTAGATTTGTTAAAATAACTTATATTAAAAGCATTTATTCAAAAATTTAACTACATTAAAACTATAGTTTTTAATTATAGTTATTAATAAAATAACGATTTTATTATTATTTTTTTCATTTTTTTACTTTTGTATTATTTTGTTGTTAAAATAAATTGATTAAAAAAAAGTGCTAAAATTACAATATTAAAAATTGATTGGTAATAAATACAAGAATAAATATAAAATTTAAATATTAATTTTTAGTATGTTATAACAATAATAAAAACAACAATTATTTCGAAAATTAATTTTTAACTATTGTTTTTAAATTAATTATAATTATTATTATAAACAAAAACATATTAAAATTAATTATAAATAATAATTAAGTTAATAATAATTAAAAATTTAATATTAAAACTTTGATTGCTAATTTCAAACTTGAACTATAAATTTATAATTTAATAAAAACAATATTAATTATTTTAATATTATTTTTTAATATTTTAATTATAAATATAACAATTATAAATTATTTATTAGTCATAATTATAAAAATTATTATAATTATAGTAATTACTTTAACAACAATTTTTGGTTCAAGTACTAAATAGTAATCTAAAATTAAAAAATATATAACAGAACTAAAAATTAAAAATTTTTAATAATATTAACTAATAACAAAAAAACTATGCCAAAAATTTGGCAAATTCACAATTTTAATTTCTAAATTCTTAATCTATTTATGTCTTCTTATTATGTCTAATAAATAATATATTACTAAAAATTTAGAACACAATATATTTAATATTATTATTTTATTAACTATAATTATAAAAAATAATATCTTAATAACAATTTTTTTTGATTTAAATGAAGAATACAGCAAATTATTATTTAATAAAATAGATTTTAATATTATTATAAAACAGTTTATAAATTAATAGATTACTAAGTTGATTAAACTAATAATACAAAATTATAAAAATTTTTATTAATAAAATATACAACTTTTTATTTAAAGTCAATAGCATAATAATACTTATTAAAATTTTTATTATGCAAGTCATGTAGTATTAAGCTTTTATTAATAATAATTGGTTAATCAAAACTAAAACCACTTTTAATTAAATAATTTAAGAACTTTAAATTAGCTATTATAAATATTACATATAATTAACAATATATAGTTATTTTAAAATTGTTATCATCAAAAAACCATTAATCAAATTTTAGAAAAAGAAAAACAAATTTATCTTACAAATTTATCAAGTTTTTTAAGCACATAATTTTAAAACCAACTTATTTTTACTCTCAATTTGAAAAAAAAATACCAGTAGCAATCATCTAATGCTACTTATTTTTTAACCAAAAAAACTAACTATTATCTATTTTTTAATATAAAACATTAAGCAAAAGAGAACAAAAATATAGATATCCAAAGCTAAAATATATCAACTGTGAAAAAAAATAGTCATTCATAGAAACATGTTGTAACAATAATAAAAAATAGTCAATTGTAACAAAATATTATTGTAAATTTTGTATAATAAAAAAACTTGATTGCCCAAAAAAGTCAAAAGTTTGGAACAATACTTTATGTCTAAAAATAGTAAAATCATAATAAATTTATTAGTTGTAATGTCTTTTGTGATTTTATAGCATTAAAGAATGTATTTGCAAAAAACACAATAAAGATAAGCAATAAACTATTTCAATTATTTTCCAATATTAGAAAAAGAAAAAAGATTAATATAAATTCGAAAAATATATTAAACAAAATTATCTCAATTGAATTAATAAATTTTATATTTTAGTTATTTTTAAAACATTTTAAAGCAACTTTCATAATATTACTTCTCTTATACTTTTGATTTTTTTGTCTTGAAATAAAAATTGGTTTTTTTTTTATATATCTTCTTTAATAATTCAAAATCTTTTCTGTTCTATTTTATTTAAAAATTTAATTTCGTCAAAAAAAATTTACTTTAAGCAGCTTCTGCAGCTTTTAGAAATTTTCTGCATATATTTTATATACTAATCAATATTATTATTTTTATTAATCTATGTTCTTAACTTTTTAACAATTGTAATAATTACCAATATTTACACCAAAGTAGATCTTTTAATATGTAATAGCATTCTGGATATTTCAATAAACCAACTTCAAATAAATTATTATCACTTTTATCAATACTACAAAATAGACATATAGGAAATCTAGTAATAATTATATTCAAGCTACCACATTTAAAACATTTAAATTTATCTGAAAGTCTGTTAAAAAAAGCTTTAAAATCTAAAAACTTACTTTTAGAATCATTTGGGCATTTTAAACCTTGATTTTGAAATTGTAAAATAAAATGTTCTAAATCATTTTGATTTTGTAAAGTAAGATTAAAGACATTTAAATCAGAAAAATGATTTTAAAAACTTAAGTTATTTGTTTCTGCTGCTTTTAAATAGAATTTAAATGCTTTTTCTTTATTTTTTGTTATTTTTTTTTCTTTTTTATAGCAAAGTACAAAATTATATTGTGTAATTGTATTATTCATTTTTGCTGTTTTTAAATGCTTTTTTTTCACTTTTTATTGTTCTCTATTTATTTTGATAAGAAACTCCAAGACTATTTTGTGCACTAATATGTCCTATCTCTGCTGTTTTAAATAAAACTCAAATGATTTTTCTAAATTTTTCATTGTTTTTAATCTATTTTGATAACAAAGTCTAAGATTGTATTGTGCATTAGTATGTTTTGTCTCTGCTGCTTTTAAATAGAAATTAAAATGCTTTTTTCTCATTTTTTGTTGTTTCCTACCTATTATCATAACAAAGTACAAGATTATTTTTTGATTTTGTATGTCTCATATCTGCTGCTTTTGTTGTTTCTATCCATTATGATAACAATTTCCAAGAGCAAATTGTGCTATTGTATGTTCTCCTGCAGCTTTTGAATAGAGTTCAGATGCTTTTTTCAAATTTTTGTTATTCTTTTTCCATTATTATAGCAACATGCAAAATTTTTTTAAGCATTCATATTACTTGCTTTTACTGCTTTTAAATAGAGTAAAAATGCTTTTTTTTGATCTTGTAAAACACCAATTACATTGTTGTAGCAATAATTTTAAAAGAATTATTCAAAAGAATCTTTTGAATTCACTGCTTTCTGAAATTCTAGAAATTTTTTTTTAAATTAAGAATATTTTCAATTCCATGTTCTAAAAAAAAGCTGAATAAAATATGATCTGTTGAAAACTTTAAACTTTTATTATTCAAACAACTGAATAAGTCTTTAAGTGTTTTTTAATTGTTCCCAAGATATATTTTTACTAAATTAGCAACTTTTGAATATTTACTAGCTAAAAAAATAACCAAATGTAAAGCTGTGTTTTCAATTATTTACATTGCTTAAACAATTAGAAACTATTAAAAACTTAATACTTTAATTATTGCTGGTTATAATAAATTTTTAAATAAAAAATCTAGCTTCAAAGTTGCATTATCAAAAATTATTTTTAATATGGGACCAAGAAAAAGTGTATCATATTTACAAAAATTAAGACTTCCATTTGAATATGTTTTATCTTAGATTTCTTTAAGTTGATTAAACTAACTTAATTATAGTATTATTTAGAAACTGCTTTTTAATAAATTAACATGAAAAAAATTTGGCAATTAATTGATTTCAAACTTCTGTTTTCATATCTATCTTCTTTAAAACTATTAAATTTTTTTTGAGCTCTAATAATTAACTCTTATAATAAATCTTAATTCTTATCAGTTTTATCTTTTTTAGTTTCATATTATCAGTTTAGAATTAATTATTTTATTAATTAAAGACTACTTTTTTCTTAATCTAAAAATCTATTCATAATATCAAAAATAGTTTCTGCTGTATTATAAAAGTATTTTTTAAATATATTTTCAATTCGTAAAAAATTATAAGATTTTTATATTCAAATTTTTAAATTAGTTTCTTCTATTTATAATTTAAGATTATTGTAGTTAATTTTTTTAAAATCTACTTTTTCCATTGATAAAATTTAGAAGCAGACATGATTTCAAAAAAATTTGTAAGATGATTTAAGAAGTGCTTTAGGAACTAATTAAATTTAATTATTTCTTTTTTTGCAAATTTTATTGAATTAATATTTTGCAATTTTTGTAATTGAATAAGATAATGAGCAAATATATATTATTGTCTTTTATAGTTTGAGTTAAAATATATTCAATTTCATTTTAGACAATTCTATCTCTTTAAATAATTTCAATTAATTTTTCCAAAGAAGTTTTCTTGCATCTAATTGATTTGATTGTTCTAAAAATTTTAGCTTTTGTTTAAAATTATAAAGCAAAAAATTTTAAAATGTAAAAGTAATTTATCAATAAATTTTTAAGAGCAGTAAGCATCAATCAATATATATTTTTTAACACTTCCCAAAAAAAGCAATTGGTTTTTATTTAAATTAAAAAATTATGAAAGGCTTTATTTATTGTAATATTTTACAGCTTATGTTAGAAGTATTTTTAATTTCTTAAACAACTTCTATCCATTTACGATTTAAATATTAAATTTTCATATTAAAAAAAATTATTTTCAATGTTAAAATATAAGCAATTTAATTATAATATAATCTTAAAAGTATATTATGTATAATAAATTTTTAAAATTACTTTTTATTAAAATATAATTAAAAATTAAAATCAATCTTGATAATTAAAAATAATAAATAATGATATTATGTTCTATTATATTTTATTACTAATTCAAATAAAAACATGAACTTACTATTACAATATTTTTTGATTTATTCAATTATTATTCTTATTATTAATAATTTGATTTATCATGAATTACAAATGTAATTAAATATTATTAAATTAAAGAATATTTTTAATTTTACAGTAATTATAAAATTACCAAATTTTAAATATTATAACTAAAATTTTAAAAAGCTATTAAAATAAAAATCAAATTAAGTTTCGAAAAATTATTAAAAGTCAATATATTAATTATTATAAAATTTATTAAAAAAACTGTATTAGATTTTAAATTTAATATTCATATTAAAAAACTAGTAAAAAAAAAACAGATTATCTGTTAAACACATATTTAATATAAAACCTAAATGTTGATTTGATTTTTGTAAAAATTCTTTTCTTTAAAAAATGCAGATTTAAATATCAATATTTTAAAGCTCCTAATATTTTACTGATAGTACTCCAGCAATTCCTTCATGCTTTATCTAATGATTTCAAAAATTTACTAAATTGTTAGAATTTCTCTAATGTTAAAATTATTATTGGAGAAGCATTCAATATCAGAGCTATTTATTTTCATTTGTAAATTTTAGCAGCACAATCACAATATTTTTCTGTAGCACTTTCTAATAATTGGATTAAAAAAAAATAATACTATTATCTTTATTAAACCTAATACTTTACCTAAAAATTTTGAGATTATTTTTAGACAAGAGTTTTTATTTGCTTGAAAGTATTTTAGCAAATATAAATTTATTGGTTTTATTTTCTTGTATAGATATAATATTTGTAAAGCTTAATATTCTAAATACTATTAATTATAATATATTTTTTACCAAAAACTAACTTTTATTTTTTGTAATTGTTTTTTCTTGTCATTGAATTTTGGATAAATAATAATAGCTTGTAATTTTATAAAATAAATATGTTTATTTAACCAATTGTAATTAACAATTTTTATAAGTACTTATAAGTTAAAATTAGTTATCTTAATTAAATATATAAAAATATATATTTAATTTATTTGGTTTTAGATATTTGTAATAATATTATTTTATTTATAATTATAATTATTTATTAAATAATAATTTATTTTGTTTAAAATTGTTGAAATTCAAATTATTGAAAATTAATTTTTTGGTTATTTTGCTTATAAATAAAAAATTAGATCTATTTTTATATTTAATTTTTGTTTTTTTTTAAATTTTAGTAATATTTAACAAATTATTAATTTTATAATGTGTTGTGTTGTTGTTTTGAGTTTTTTGAAAAAAGAAAACAATTCCCTACACTTTAAGAACTTTCACAATATCTTTTAGCACAGTAATAATATAAAATTCAGAGTTGAAGGAATAAGATAAAAGTTTTCTCAAAAGATTTTCATAAAAAATAGTTTCTTTACTAAATCTTAAATACATTCTCTCTAATATTAATTTGAAATGTGGTTATTAATAAAAAAATTATAAATATATAATTTAAATCAATATATGAAGTCCTATTCGAAAATATTAATTATTGATTTATATTAATTAATCCAATAATCAAAAAAAATTTTCTGCTGCTAATCATTCAATTTTTTTCCTTTTTAAATTCTCATAATTTCTTTAAAACTCTTTATCTTACTAGAAATTCTTTGGGCAACTTTATATCATCATTAAAATAAATTGAAACTTGTATTGGATTTCTAGCAGCTTATTGTTTTTTTTGTTAATTTCTAATATAAATAAAGAAGTATTAATATCTCAAAATTTTATTTGATTAAAAATTTAAAAATGGTTAAGATAATTATTTGTTTTGAAAAACGTTATGATTAAAAAGCCTTCAATTGGTAAATAATCGTAAAATTGAACTCCCACTAATGAACAATATTTGAAATATATATATATACATTAAATTTTTTTTAAAAAAAACTTTAATTTAAGATTAATTTCTTTTCAAATACCTTTAATTTGTAAACCAAATATTGTTGAGCCAATATTATTTAGACCAAGACAGTTAAATGTATTTATTATGAATACAATATTTGAGGAAACAATTAACACTTTATTTATCAATTAAAATTGGTATTTTAAATTGTGATTCTGAGGTCTAGTTTATATCTAGTTTTTTACACTTTTGAATTATTACTTTAGAGGCTATCCAGCTGCCACTCTGGTTTTCTTGTATTAAAAAATAAAAAACTGATACCATATAAATTGCAGTAATAATATTATATTTTTTCGAAAAATCAATCTTGAATCGTATTTGATTATTAAAAAGAACTTATTTTATTGATTTTTAAGAAGGATATAAAAAAGTTTTATAATTTTTTAAAAGATACATTAAAAAAAAATAATATTTATTATGTTTATTTATTTGATTGTTTGAGTGTTTGATTGTTTATTTGTTTGTTTGTTTAGAATATTTTATTTAAATAATATAAATGAAGTAAAAAATAATATAATTTTTACCCTCTTTTTTGAAATATTTTTCCTATAACACTATATTAAATTTTAATTAAATTTAATTTATAAACAAATTTATTATATTTTATTTTTTGTTATATTAAAAAATTATTGATTAGCTTAAAAATCTTTAGAGTGCAACTTTATTCACCATAATATTATTTAAAAATAGCACTCTCTTCTTCTTAATAATAATTCTCTTTAGCATGTTAAAAGAAACGTTTTTTTTTGAATTCAACTTTAAAAGTATTTTTAAAAAGTTTCTCACTAAAAAAGAACTAAGAAGTAGAACATTAAACATATAGTTGTACTTATGGTTAATAAGGCATTATAATCAAATTAGCTAATTAACTTCTTGCTGCAGCTTGCTTTTAAAGAATTTTTATACTTAAAAAGAAGCTCTCTTTTAAAAATTCAAACTTGCACTTATAAAAGTTATTATAATATATGTAACAAAATAATATTCAGAGCGATTCCATACAAAGTTTAGAAGTAAAAAAGTTCATAATTATTGATATTATTTATAGTTTAGATGTGTTATTATAAGAATTGACAACAGTATATTAAAAAATTGATAAATTTTATGGAATTATTTAATGCTTTTTTACCATTTAATATAGTTATTTTAAATTTATAATGAATAAATAATTAGTTGAATCATTTTTCTAAATTTAATTTGAGAAAAACTTTTTAATATTATTTGAGAATTGCTAAATCAACCCATCCACAACATATAATATTATTTACATCATAGAGAACATATTAACAAGTTTATAATCAAAGAGTTCTAAAATAAACTTAATAAGTTTTCTTTTGATTTTACAACTAATTACATCTTTTTATTAAATTACAGATTATATTTATATAATATTACTACCTTCAGAAACATCATATAGCTTTTGTGAAATGATACAAAGTCTTTAATACTTTTACATACTTTCAAGAATATGTAGTTACAAAATAATACTCTGCTGCTAATGGTACTTGTATTATTTTCAAATGTGATCAAGAAAATGAATATATGCTTTTAAAAGCCTTTTATTAAAAGATCAATAATAAAAAACAGCAATTCTATTAACAAACTGCCTTTTTACTGTATATAAATGATTACTTAAAGCTGATAAATACTGGCATTTAACAATTCGCAATGCTGAACATAATTATAAATCATCTGATAATATTGCTAGACATCTTATTTAAATCTAAACAAAAAGTATTAGTTTTATAAATATTAAGTACAGACATTATACCAAAGACAATTTAAACAATATTATAATAGAAAAATCTTGAACAACATATAATTTCAAAGACTATTTATAATAAATAAGTACATCTTCAAAAAATAGATTCAATTAATTCAGATTTTAACCACATCTTTTGCAATTGAAAATTCTTTTAATCAACGAACTTAAAAATGTTTTTTAACTGTTTTAAATCATTTTAAACAAAATATTGCTCATCAAAAATCATCTATTCAATGAAATTTATTCTAATTTGAAATTGTTGAAAATGTTTTTTTTTAAATTCAAGTATGTAAATATAAAATTGTAAGAAACAAGACCATAATATTTAAATCTGTTTACAACAAAATGTTTTTTAATTATAAAACACTATAATTACTTAAAACATAATAAAAAATTAAATATATAATCTATATTTAATTTTATATAAGAAAAAGTTATTTTTTATTTTAATTAAACTAATATTCTATATATATATATATATATTAATATTATATATTACGAATAAATTGATTTAGCAATTTTTTAACTTAATTTTAAAATATTTTTTAAATAAAAATAATATATATAAATAAGTTTTTTAATTACTAAAAAAAACTTTTATTATAAATAAAATATTAAAAAATAAATTATATATTTTGTAAACCAATAAAAAACAATTTTTTATAATTAATTTATACATAATATTAGATTTAAAAAATATTACAAATAATTTAATTAATTGTCTGTTGTAAAAATATTAACTTTAATAATTAACAAAAAATCAAAAATAAATAAATATATTATCTTTAAAATTAAAATATTATTAATTAATATAAACAATTATATTATAAATTAAAACATTTTAAAACATTCTTAATACTTTTTATAATTGCTAAACAATTAGTTATTTAAATGCTATTTTAACTATTAAAAATCAGACCATAATAATTAATATAATAAATATATATATATATTGTTTTTAAAACCAAAAAACAGCTATTAAAATAAATAAACTAATAATAAATTAAATAATATATAATTAAATGCATAATAGTTAAACTAATATAATTTTTTAATACACTTAAAAAAATACTTAAAAAAAAATTTTTATTAATAAAAACTTGTTATATAAAAAACAATTAAAAATTTAAAAGTGTTTAAATAAAATATTTTATTTTGAATTAAAAATACAATTTAATTAGATAATATAGTTTTATAAAAACTTAATTTTCTAGAAAAAAATAATATTATAATTAAATTTATAGTTTTTATTAATTATTACATATATTAAATTATTTAATATTATATAATTAACTATTTTATTTTTAAATAAATTATTGATTTATTTATTAATTTAAATGTTAACTTAATTATTAATTTAATTATTAATATCTTTTAAAAATTATATAAACAATAAATTTTTCAACAATAAAAAACATTAAATAAATAAAATAAAATATTAAATTTAATAAAATATAATTATTTATTAGATTTTATTGTATTTTATTACTTATTTTTTTCTCAATTTTTTATTTTTACATATATTATTTTTTTTGATTTATTTTTTTATTATTATGCAATTTATAAATAAAGTTCAACTGCTATCTAGTATATAGAACCAAACTAAGTAAAACACACTAAATGCAGCTCATACATTTACTATATGTAACCAGTCACTTGGACCAGACAAAGCAACACTATGTGCCTATACTAACAAAAGCATTATTGTCTAAACCAAAAAAAAACAACACAGTTTGCATCTACCAAAATTGACAGTAAAAGATTCTAAAACACCAAGCATACAAACCATTTTATCTAACAACAAAGATATTAAGCAATGAGACAAGCTTAAAACCACATCATTATTTTTAATCAAACTAGCTTTTTCTATATCTATTCTATGTCTGAACTTAATAAGTTACATCATAATACAATGCAATTTAACCACAGACTTAACATATTCAACAAAAGCCAAAGTGGCCTTCCTCTTTTTTTTAAAGACCAGAGCAGTCTTGGCATACTAATCTTTTAATACAAAACTCTTGCATATAGTAGTATATAACCACAAAATGGCAGATATAGGCAAGCAAAAGAGATCTGTTAATAACATTCATCTTTTAGCAGCTTTATTTAAAACATTTTTATGGAGCCTCATATTATCAGAACAAGCAAAACCATAGTCAAATAACTCTATGTTACTACATAGCAAGCATAGCACTCCAGAATAACTTTTGTTATACAATCTCTCCTTAACTGCTATTGACAACTGTCTATGTACTACTTTCATTAAATAAGTGTATATATTTGCCAAGCTTCTACTAGTAATTTCAAATAATATGTGTGGATTAGGATGCTAAATATTTGTGGCAGTAGTTCAATTTATCTCTTTAATTATGACATTTGAAACAATATCATAACTAGGACCAATTTTCCAACAAGCACAGCAAATTGACCAATAAATATCATACACAAAATGATGAACATTACCAAACACAGCTGTATTTTTAGCAACCAAAAACTGTTTTTGAATCTCAACTGGTAAAAAAAGCAAAGAAACAGTGATTTTATATACCAATTCATCAGTCCTAATATTGTCTGGAATTCCTGAATGTTCTTCAACTTTCACCCACTTAACTAAGATGTCTTTATTTTTAATAAGATTGACAATATGTAATCTCTCAATCCAGCAATGATTGTAGAAGTCAGACATGGCAAAAAAAGACTCTGACACATAAACATCAATTACAGATTGGCTGTCCAAATACAAAACCACAGTGCAAGAAGATGAAACACATTCCAAGGCCAAAGCAATGACCTACAACTCAGCCAAAGTAAAAGACAAAAGTCTTTGTACTCTAATCCCAATATCTATGTTTGTAGCTGGAAAATAGGCAGCTGTACTACTAGTCACTGTTACTCATAAAAAGAAAACTGATATAGAAAATAGTAGACCAATAAGGAAGTAGTAGTTTGTATGTAAGCACATTGTTCAGCAATATGAAGCAATATCAAAAATTATGGCACATTGCTTAACAATGTGGAGCGATATTAGAAAATTAGGTTACATTGCTCAGCAATGTGAGCATTGTTTAAGAAATTATAGCACATTGCTCCAGAATGTGAGCAATTTTATAGAACATAAATTAAGTATATATAGCAATAGCATTAAAAGCAGAAAAGACAGATCTCTCAGTTTAGATTTGATCTAAGCAACTTTCTACATTACAAATATTAATAAATAATTATTTATTATCTCAAATCCACTCTTTACTATTAACACTTTATGTTAATAGTAATTAATACTTAACCACATTAGAACAATAGCTCTTGATCATGGTTATTGATGGAATACTAATGTGCAAATTGCCTTGGCTTATTTTTTTATTTTTTTTATTTTTTTTCTTGTTTTATTTTCTTGTTGTTTGTTAATTTGATTAAAAAGATTTATATGTGGAGATAATGATATCAGGATATAGCACTGGTAAAAGACCCAGAAATAAAAGTGGATACTTGGAATTAAGAATATCTTATCAAGAGGATTACTGGCCATCATGCTGAAAAAAAAATTGATAAAACTGTAATTTTGAGAAGCTATGGATAAAACTATCAATTGAATCTCTGTCTATTATACAAAAGACTCAACCAAAACCTTTAGAAAACACACCTTCAGAAATTACTAACATCAATACATCAATTAAGCACTACATTACAGATTTGTTATTTGATTTGAGACCCCAAATAATCAACTGTAATACCACTTTAACAGAACTAGCACCCTTTAAAGACCTATTTTGTAAACCTTAATACAATTAGACCAAATCTCTACTAGACTACCACAAACATCAGAGAACAACACAAAATTCAAGATACTTAACACTGGTAATTTAAGAATATTAATAAACTCAATCTCCAAAAACATATGTTTACTCATAAACCCAGCTGCCAGAGTAAACCAGTAAAGTACAGAGCCTCTTGGATCCAATTTTTTCTACTGTCAAAATGTTTTCCAATCTATCACTCTCTTTTTTTTGTCCAAAATTTTATCATCAAAAACAACATCAAATTGCTTTAAAGAAAGAACAAAATTGTAATACAAAGAATAACCCAAAATACCAGACATTGAAAACTGGCCAGATTTACAAAAAGCACTGAACAAATTGTTTATCAAAAATAGCTTATTCTCTAAAAAAAATTTCATCACATCTGCCAAAAAATTATTCACAAGACTAACTTACAACCTAATAGAATACTATAAAAGGTCCAAAGAAGACCAATTTTTCTACAATCAGACAATGTTTTTTTGATGCTAATTTGGATGTTATTAATGTTTATACAATAAATTTTTAAGAAATTTGGGTATATATAACATAAAATATAATATTACTGTATTTTTTGCTAATCTGAATTTGAATATAGACATTGAGATTAATAGTTTGATCTTTTTTATATTGGCAAAATTACAAATAATTGCTCTGGCTTTGGAATGTGTTTTTGTTTCTATATTGTACTTAAATAGCCAAGCTGCTTTAGATGTTTGTGCTGCAAAATTAAATATGGTTTTGTCAAACTTTTTTAATTAGTGCTGGCTTAAAAGGCATTATATTGCAAATTCTATTAGAAATAAAAATTTTAATGTTTTTTGGTTTAAAATTAAAAGTCATTTAGGTGTCTTGAATAATAAGTACACTAATAGTTAGCTAATATAACTTTGTGTTCAAATGTGGTGTTTTCTATTCTTATTAAAAAAAGATATATCAAAGCTAATAGAATAACAATATTTGAAAATATTTGTTATTTTGCTTATAATGTTTTTAAAACTGTTAATTATATTTGCTAAAAAATTGGATCTGGGTCTAATATTGTTAATAAAAACATAATTGAAGATATAGATTAAGTTCTAATATTATTAATTTAGCATTCTGACTTGTATATAGTTTTAATTCATTGTTGATTTATATTTGTATTTTATGAAAACTATATATAATTACTTGTCTGTTGTTGTTTATAAGTGCTTATATAATAAAAAATATCTTAGTGTATTATGTCTCTATTATAGAGGTGTAAAAATTTTTAATCACTTTTTTACATGTAAAATGGAATCTGTTGTTTGCAAAAAATTATTTAAGTTATGTTTGGCCCATTAAAGTTTTATATTAGAATTAAATTTATTGTTATTTTGTATCTTGTAAATGTTTTTTTTGTGTATATTTAATGATATTGTTTATATTATTTTGTATTTAAAGATTGGTTTTTGGAAACTGTATCTGTTTTTGATTGTGCCAAAATTGAAAGTAAGAAAATTATTAACTTTATATAAGATTTGAGGATGGTTTATTGTGTTAATATATAATTAATAAAATTTAAATATAGAACAATTATGAAAAAAAATAATCTAATTATACTTAATAGTTCTGTGTTTTCAATAGTTTATAATTTGTTATCTTTGCTCTTTGACAATATTGTTAAGTTGCTTGAATTTACAAAAACACATAATATTAGTTTTGGTTTATTTAAGCTATTTACTTTTTTTTTGGTGTTAATTATGTAATTTCTGCTAAAATAGATATATACTGTATCTTTGATTGGCCCAAATAACTGGTTATATATAGAAAATGCATAATTTATGTCTAATTTAGATTACTTAATTTGATGTATTGTGTTAAGTAGTGTTTAGATTTTATTCATAAAATTATAATAATAAAAAAATATTAGTATTTTTTTAATAATATATTTATTAAATTTAGTTAATCTTTAAATAGCAGTTATATTAACATAAAATTTTAAATTAATTAATTAAAAACCAATTATATTTAAGTCACAAATTTAATAATGAATAGATTATTTAAACTGAATATTAAGCTAAAATAATTTAATATTATTATTAAACAAAAATTATAAAAATACTTAATTAATAATTAGACTATATATTAATTTTTATAATATTATAAAAACAATTAAAGCAATAATTATTTTTTTTTAATAATTTTTTATGAGTGTGAAAAAAACTCTTTGTCTCCTTAATTTTATGACCACAACTAAAGCAAAAAGTAAAAAAGCTGCACCTAATATCTGTCCTGAGATATCTAATAAAATTTCAACCAGAGGAGCTCTCTCTGTTGTAGAAGCAACTAGGCAAAACATTTTAGAAGCCTTTCTCTTACCTAGTAATTGTGATAAGCTGCCTTTAGTAGCCACTGAAGCAACTTCCTCATTTTTGGCTGGTTTTTTACCAGTCAAAGTTCCCTCAAAGAGACACACTTGGATTAGTTCCAGTGTTGTCTCCATCCCAACTAAAAGCCTAAAAGTTTTTAATAATAAACTAGTAAATAAGCTGGTCTTCCCCTCTATAAATTCAACACCTGGTGCTTTTAGCACCACCTCTTCAAAAAAATGGTCAAAAAGACCAAAAGTTCAGAAAAGTGAAGGCAATCACTTGCCTCTGCTATTGTTACACTGAACTTCTTTGTGGTTCCCAATGAGATCTTAGATGAGATTTCCATAGCATTATCCAGCACATCATCCAAGATGGGCTTGGATCAACCACTGGCTGTGTTGCCAAATGTGGTGTCTTTTGGCAGATTATTGCTGGTTTTAGAAACAAAACAATCTCCTCCTGTTGGGTCATCTGTTCTTAAGAACTGGGCTGATCAAATGGAAACTGAATCATCTTCTTCTCTAGTTTCTGGTGCTACTTCTGGTGGTGCTTGGGAAACTATTACTAGTCGTCAAAGGTTTGCTGGGTAAGTGGCCTCCACTCTGGTGCCTGGTGTTATTTTTAAAATCAAGTTGGCTCATGTTAAGACTGTTTTTCAGTCTGTACATGGTTTTTTGGGTGCTAAGTCTGTTTTAAAAGACAATATGAAGCTTTTTTGTGTGAAATTTGCTTCTCAAACCTTTTTAGATACTGCATTTTTAGTTGAGCTTACAAGCTCTGTTCGTCTTGCCACTCTTAAATTTGCCAAGTCTTTGGTGGTTTCTGAGTCTGGATCCCCTTCTGCTGCTGTTGTGCTGCATGATATGCCTTTGGGTGTGTCTGCTGCTGACATTAAGACAGCTTTTGGTGTTTTTGGTATGGTTACTCGTGTTGTACTGAAGCCTACTGGCATTTGGCAATATGTGGTAGTTCATTTTAAAAAGTTGGATTCTGTCATGTCTGCTTTGAATCATTGGTTAGTGTTGATAGGCAAAGATAGTGTTAGAGTTCTTCCCTTAGTGAATCAAAATAAGACTATTTTGTCTCGTGATGGGTTTAAGGCTAAGTTGGTCAACCTTCTTCTTGGCTGTACTGCTTTTGAAATCAGTGATATGATTTCTCAGATTAGTGGCAAGACTTGTTTCATTTCTCAGTCTCCTGATTCTGGTCATTGTCTTCATTTTGCTCTTGTTACATTTGGCTCCCAAGCTGATTTGGATTTTGTTGTTGCCAAAACTGGTATGCTTAGAAAGTGTCATATCTGGTGAGAGACTTTTAATTGTTGACATTGTTTTCGGTGTCAAGAAACAGGTCACTTGGCTGTAGACTGTAAAGTTGCTTCATCTCTCTTTCCTAAGACTCCCAAGGTGTTCAAACCATATTTTGTTGATTTTTTGTCTTATGCTAAGGCATTTGCTCCCTCTGTTATGTCTGAATTTTCTCTTTTGATAGCTTCCACCCCTTCTGTGACTGTTGTTAATCCTGCTGTTGGGTCCAGATTGGACTTTTTGGAAAAGCAAATTTCGGATTTGGCTGCTTTGGTGAAGTCTATTGTTGAGCCTGTTGGCTCTTTGGTTGTCTTAGTATCTTGTCTCCTTGATGATAATGCTGTTAAAGCTGTTCAGATTGAGAAAGATCTCCTTTCTATGAAATATGCTTCTAATAATTTTGCCAATCTTATGGTTGATGTGTCTAAGGACATTGCTTGTCTTAGATCTGAAGTTGACTTTGGTGGTATGGATTATGATGATATGCAGGCTGTCAAATCTTCTCTCTTAAGTGAGGACACTATTGAGTGTGTTATAGCTTTGTGGCGGATGTTGGGTGCTGAGATTAGAAGTAGTGTTGAATCTACTAGATTATTTCTTAGTGGGTTTATTTTTGATTCTAAGAATCTGAATAGTGTTATTAAAAAAATTCGTGGGTTGGGGTTATTCCCACCTCTTATTGTTTCAGTGTAGTGTGTTTTTGATTGGTCCAAGTAACTAGTCACATATAGAAAGCACATGATTAACATCTAGTTAAAATTATTTCTTTGATGTATAGTACTAGATTGTTTTTGGACTGCACTTGTTAAGCAAATAAAAAAAAAAATGAGTGTGGCCCAACCACTATTTAGCATATAAAAATATGACAAAAAAATTTAACTAAATATGGCTTATGTGCTTGCTACATGTGACCAGCTACTTGGGTTAATTAAAACTACACTATATATTTATATAAATTCTAACATTATTATTAATGCCTAAAAAAAAACACACATCTTATGCAAACTAAAACTAATAGCAAAAGATTTGAAAATACTGAGCAGCTAAATAACTTCTATAGACAGAAATTCTGACATCTTATTTAAAGCTATAGCAATTAAGCCAATATTTCTAACCAGACTATTTTTTTTCAATTTCACCCTGAATTTAGCCCTAAACAATCATAACTCACAATGTCTCTTAGCTAAATTACAAATGAAATTAATTATTACTAACAATGTTTTTTTCTGATTATTAAAAATAGAAATTATTTGATTCATTCATTTTCTAAAAACAAAATTTTTACACAAAACCATGTAAACACCAACATCCAAAATTCTAGAAAAAACCATATATAGCATCCTAGAAAACAATATACAACAACTATTTGTTAAGAATTTCTAAAGTTTAACATAACTCAATAAAATGCTAGCACATACATCAGAGTCTTTTGGACAAGTGAAAATATAATTAAATAGTTCAATATTATTACATAATAGGCACAACATACTTGAATATGTCTTATTATAGAGTCTTTTTCTTATTGCAGTCAGCAGTCTCTTATGAACTGCTTTTATTAAATAAATACAAAGAGTAATAAAAGTTTTGTTTGTAAATTCTACTAATATGTACAAATCTGGATGCTAAACTGCAACAGTGTTAATTCAATCAATGTTTACAATTATTGATTTACTTACAATCTTAACATCAGAACTAGCTTTCCACTAAGCATGATGTATAGACCAATAAACATCTCAAACAAAATAGCAAATATTCTCTAATATGACCTGGCCATTAGCCATAAAAAATTTTTCATAAATTCTTATAAAAAGAAACAAACCAGAATGTGCAGCTTCACTTGTTAAAATATTAGCTTTTTTATTATCTGAAACTCCTAAATATCTCTTGACTTTTATCTACTTAACAGAAATATTCTTAGATCTTATTAAATTTGTAATATAATGCCTTTTTACTTAGCACTTATTTTAAAAGTCTGAACAATCAAGCATGAATTTCGAGACATATACATTTAATGCTAATTGACTATTCAAATACACAACCACAGAGCAAACAGAAAAAACACACTTCAAAGCCAAGGCAACTGCTTGTAATTTAGTAAATATAAAAGACAACAACCTATGCACCTTAATGCCTATGCTCATCTTAATATCCAAAAAATAGACTGCTGCTCTACCAGTAACCTCTGATATATCTAAGTATTTCAAAGATATATTCATGTATACATTGAAAATATTTATTCACAATTCATGTAAAATATTTTGAATATTTAAAAAGATGTTAAAATGCAACAGATCTGAATAACTTAAAACAAAAACTGATACATTAGAAACAACTGAAAGTTTGTTTATAAAAATCAAAGCTTTTTTGAACCACAATAAAACTGGGCTCCTAAGATCTAGTCTCTTCTAGCAATAAAAGATCTTCTATTTTATTAATACTTTATACTTATTTAATAATCTGTCTTTAAAGACAACACCAAAATGCTTTAGAAAGTAAACTACACTAAAATAAAAATAATTTTCCAAAATTTTAAACATAGCAAAGTGGCCAGAACCACAGAATGCACAAAAAAAATTATTAACCAAGGAAATTTTGTTGTTCATTAACACTTTTATTGCACTCACAAGAAAGTTATTTAAAAAATTGATCATTAATTTGACAAGATGCTATAGAAAATTTATAAGAGTCCACCCCAAAACTTGCAAGTCCAAAAAACAATGTTCAAACAATCTTCCAAGAATTCCAAATGAATTAAAAAACACCATCAGCACAGCAATTTTACTCTCAGCCTGTAATTATGTAAATGTTTTCAAACCATAAAGAAATAGATGATACAAGGTCTTATTAAAAAAATCTCTGAGCAAATTGGCTTTTGACCTTAGTCCTTTTCTCATCATAATATTTTATCTTTGGCATACCACTTTAGAACAAAGCTGAATTGTGTGCAATAGTTAATAATAAGCTACAAAACAGTCAAAACCAGATATAAAAATTGCTTATCTGACAAAGTCTTTCTAAGAACTAAATTTAAGAAGAACTTAAAATCAGACTGTGTCTTGGCAAGACTAAGTTTAGACATATCTTCCATTGAGAAATATATTCTCAAATATTGATGATGTTTACTGTATTTGGTTATAACAATAAGCTAACCATAAATATGCAAAGATGCAATTTTGATCTTCTGATTAATAGAAATAGCCACTGTTTTGTTATTGTTAATAGAAATGTTATTTATCTTGAAAAACTTACTAACAATATTCAAAATGTGTTGCATTGAAGCCTAACTATTTCTTACTCAAATTGTGTTATTAAAAACATTTGCTGTAAAAAAGGAAGATCTGTCTTTACCAGATTTTAATCTGTTTGTTTTTGTCACAAAGTTTGTATTAATTCTGTAATCACACAAATGTTTTTGCTTTTAACTTTACATAACAAAAATCATAAAAATTTTTCTATAAAAGTAGTAAGAACACTTTACCTTAATCTAGTCTATTCAACACTTTATAACCATCTAAAAGACCAAAATTAGTTATTATTCTGTTAACTTTGCTTTTATGTATGTATTCAAAAAACTTAATAAATTTGTCATATATTCTAATATGTCTTAAACTAGTCTTCAAATAATGCTATTCTACTAAATTGTATGTCTTTCACATATTCTGAAGAACAAGCCAGACTTTTCAGCTCTTTTTCAGAGCATTTTTTATTATCAAGCCAATAGCAAACATAAAAGATTAAGTCAAAGAATTCTTTAAAACAGAAAAGTTGTTACCATAAAAGACATTATATTTCATATAAGAAGAGGAAATATGATCTGATAAAATTTTTAATAGAATCTTCCTAGTTATTTTAATTATATATTTGTTAAAACACCATTCTATTCATATAACTTGGAGATTATTAAGATCCATGCTTTTTTCTAAAAATCAGAAACTTCTTTAAAATACAAACAAAAATTCAGCAAACTCAATAAGCACTTTAATATTACTTTACTATAATGCTTCCACAATTTATTTGATATTTCAAACAAACCAACTGCTTTGTTTTTAGACAAATTATTAACAACTTGAATCAATTTATTTATACTGATCATATCTATTACATCAAAAAAGACATTCTTATTAACATAGCTTAAAGATACATATTGGCAAGATCATACAGCAGAAAGCATTAATGATATCTTATACTCTTTTATTCAATTCACTATAATCCCATCCACTCTACTTTTTACTTTATTTAGCTTTAAAACCAACTCATTCTCAATTAACAAATGATTCAAAACAACTTTGTGAAAAGATCATTCCAAAACACTTCTTATCATGCTGCCTTTGTTTAAACTAAAATTGTTTATCTGTTTCTTAATTGCTTTTTTAATAGCTGCATCTTTGGCCATTTTTAATTTACAATATTTAGATTTTCTGTATCTTTTTCTAATTAAAAACAGCTGTTTTAATACTTCACTTATGTCTCACTATCAAAAACCATAGCAGCAATTTTTAAAGCCTTTTTATTATTCAGACTTAACTATTTTTTAATAAGACAATTATAATCAGATACATCACCTGCTTTTGTTATCTTTGAAACTAGTATTTTTAGGTTATAAAACTTCAAGAATTTCTTCTTTTTTGTGTGTTCAAAATTATTAAACCATTGTTTAAAAAATTTTTTGTTAACTAAGTTAATCATTATTCTTTTCAAGATCTTTTACATAGTGTTCAAATTTCTCAAATTTTTTGCAATATTAAAACTACCCAAAATCTTAAACAGACTAGTAAAAACACTATTTTAAAAACAAAATTATTTAGCATTATCTGAATTTTTAACTTTAAACTTCTAATGGTTTCTATTAGCTTGCTTATAAATTACAAAAAAATGAATATTTAATAAACTACTAAGACCAAAAAAGACTATAACAGCTTTATAATCAGTATCAAAAAATCCAGCCATACTTTTAACACTCTGAATTATCACAAAGAAGAAAAAATGTTTACTAACAAAAATATAGTTGATAATTTTTTCACATTTTATAAATTAAACTATATTGAAAGCTTGAAAGCCATTTTACTAAAAAGAGAATTACACAAACTCAGATCAAAACACTTCTTGAAACTGGTGTTATGTTTAATTCTATCTTCATTGAAATTACCATTCAACATAATATAAAAGCTTAAATTGATTACTTTAGCAATAAAAAAATTTACCATATTAGCCTAACCAAACTACACATTAGTCAAAACACCAGTATACAAATCTATTAATGTAACTAAAATTTTATTTTCAAATAATAGACAAATTAAAACAAAGTAACCCAGAATTTCAAAAATCTTGTACACATGCCAAGCCAAAAAATCATTCAACACAATAGTCACCCTAGCACTTATGTATCCAGTATTTAATTTAGAAACAAAAACTTTCATACTTTGAAACTTATTCTTGATCCAAGATCAAACCTAATCTTTTAGCTTAGTTTTAGTAAGAAAAAAAACCCAATTACTAAACTTGACATACCACTTAATTATATCTTTTTACTTAGCTAAATTGTTTATTTCTTGAACATTACATATAATAATCTTCCAAACAAATTTATTTATTAAGAAGAAGTCAATACTAATAAACTTGAACTGATATATAACAGATCCAACTTTATCAAAACTGAACTCACAAATGCCTCAAGAGCCAACAATTTTGACTTTAAACTGCTCATTTTGGTGGTTAAGATTTTTGAACTATTTGAATTCAAAGCCAAAGTCATATTAATTAAAACTGAGAAAAAAAATATAAAAAACACTTGGAGAACATTCAGAATCATATTTGAATCTGAATTTAAACTCAAAAATACAATTACAGCAAAAAAAAAAGTCAAAAAATGAATACCAGAGACATTAGATCAATTATGTTTAATTTTTTCACAATACTTAATACTTGATCAACTAAAAGCTTCAAAAAATGTTCCAAGAAAGCCAGACAATCATCAATTAAGAAACTATTTTGAATGACCAATGTGTTTTTATTATTATTAGAGACACTAGAAAAAAGAAAACCAAAGCCAGAACCAGAACTAAAACAAAAACTACCAGAAAAAAAACAAGTGAGACTACTTGCACCCAAGATTTGCCACTAAAGACAGTAAAACAAAAAATTAGAACACTTTTTTTTCCATATAATTTGGTAAGTTAAAGGCAGATTTTTATTGAAACAATCTTTTTATAAGGTCTAAAGAGAAACAAAATCAATACATCTGATGTATTACACTCAAAAGCTAAATGCCCAAAGCATCCATATTTTATGCACTAAACCAAATTTATCTTACCCTATAAAAGTTTTATACCATCCAAAATTGGCTCTATGTAAAAAGTGGATTCCAGTTTATTATTAGAATTAAAACCAATTACAGTACAGCAAACCCAGTTGTCAGTATTAAGTAAATAATTAATGATGCATGTTTTCTTATCAGCTCTATCTAATAGAATGCTCAGATTATAAGCTGTTGTTTTTACAGATAATGTAAACAAAAATATTCTAAAACAATCCTTAGATATTCAAGTATTGCAATTATCTATGTCTATGATCATATGCACAGAGTTTTTCTCAATTAAGAATAACCATTTTGATGTCAATTGTTCAGCTTAACCCAATTCAGTAAATTTTACCAAAGCTTTTTGCCATATTTTAATAAGTTGAATTTTGATTGATTTAATATTTCTAAATTGAGAAACTGCAATAACAATTATTTTTTTTGGCATATCTATAGAAATTTTTTTGATCATCACAGCCTAATCTGACCTGATTTTTTGTCTTTTAAAATTATTGTTTACTTCAATACTCTTATTTTTAGCCAATAATTCACCTTTTTTCATGCTTTCTTCTAAAGTAAATATTGATCAAATAATTCTTTTAAATTTTGAAAGAGTAATGGCCTTCCCAAAACCATTGACAATTGAAAAAATTTTCTTAACAAGTTGAGTTTTTGTCATTACCAATTTTTTTTCTACAGTCAAAAGATTAATGTCTAATATAAAAAATTTTTTTACAGCCACTAATTAGACCAGTATTAATCTTCTTTGCTTTGGAAGTTGTCATCACTAAACTAAAAAAAACCACCATTAGAACTTATTACAACACTAATAGTATCTTTTTTATTGAACTCACTATTTATATCTGAAAACATTCCATCATTAAAATCAGGTTTGGTCAAAGAAATTTTTTTTTTGTCACCTGAATATTTGATATTGCCTATTGAAATCTTTTTTTTCTGGGAGAAAATACCACAAACAAGACCATGAAAGGCTCTCTTAAATGCCTTTTTTTTAAACATATTACTATCAAAAGCAGTCTTTAAATTCACCACAAAAAAATTACTAACTTGAAAAATATTGAAAGTAATATAACAGAAAAGATAAAAAACAAAAAACTTCTTTTTCAAAAAAACATTTTTTAAAAAATTGGGAAGTAGAAAAGAAAAAAGTTTTTTATTTATGACTATTATTATTAAATTAATTATTATTTATAACTAAGTAATTAACAATTAAAAATCAATATTAAAACTTTGATTAAAATTTCTAAATCTTAAGCTATAAATTTAAATTTTTACAAAAACAATAGTATGTACTAGTTTTATAACTATTTTAATAATAACTTATTTATGTATTTTATTTTTAATTATAATCTTAATTTATTTATTAATTATAGTTATAAAAACAAGCACTATAATTATAATAGCTATATCTATAATTTTTAATTCAAATCTAAAATCTAAAACTAATTATTTAATAAAATTAATAATTAATAATAATTATTTAATAGCTAATTTTAGATAATATTAAACAATATCCAAAAAACCATACAAAAAATTTGGTAAATATACAGTTATTATTTTTAAATTTTCAAAATTATTTAAGTCTTTTTATTATTACAAAAATTCAACTAATTAATATTAATTAAAGATTTTATTATTCTAATTATTATATTATTTTACATATAATAATTATTAAAAACAATACTTTTACTGTTATTTTTTTTTTTGACTTAAAAAATAAAATTGAAAAAACTTTTTTTTAGTAAAACTACTTTTAATTTTAATAAGCTTATTAATATTATGTATATAAGTATCAAAATTAATAGTTATTTTATTAAGTTTATTTTTAATAATAATTTAATAAACATTAATATTATTAAATAGTTTATAAACTAATTAAGTTATTAATATATATATTATTACTAATAATAAAGCCACAAAAATTTTAATTGGCAAAATTAACAATTTTTTTTTAAAATTAATAATATTATTACATTTATCAAAGTTTTAATTATAAAAACTATTTAATATTAAATACTTATTAATAATAATTAGGTGTTTAAAATTGATGTTATATTTAATTAAAACACATAAAAACTGTAATTAAGCTATAATAAATATTATGTATATGTATTAACAACTTATAATTAATTTAAAACTATTAGTAAAGTATTTTATATTTAACTTAAATAAAAAAAATCCAATAATTAAAACTTATTAAGTTTTATAAGTTAATAATATTAAAATTAATTTGTTATAATTCAATTTTAAAAAAAAAACCAAAGAAAAAAAACTGCAAGTAGATATTTTTATATATATATTTAACCAAAAAAATATTTATTTTTAAAAACATATTATAATAATAACAAAAAAAATATTAAACTATTATTAAATACTATTGTTAATTATATATTTTAAATAATTTGGTCAATTTATGTAACAAAAAAGTAAAACAATAAGTTATATTTAGTTTATAAAAAGATATTATTAAATAAAAAAATATTTTTAATAAAAAAAAATATGTAACAAATTATATTAGTATATAATTTTTATTAATAATTAAGTTTACAAAAAAACATTAATTATTACTGTCTATAATTATGTTTTATTTTATTTTAAAAAATATTTACACACCAAAAATAAAATTATTATTAAAAAAATTAAAAATAATATCTATAATACTATTAAAATATATAAAAATATTAACTATTATTAAATATACTGTACTTATAGTTTTTTTAATATTTTTTTTGTAGTTATAAAGATATTTTGTTTGTTTGTTTTTTTTTTACTTATATTTAAAATATATAATAATAAAAAACAAAAATAAAGTAAACAAAAAAAAAAGAATAAATTAAGTATATATATTATATTATATATAAATAATTAATATAATAATTTATTAAATTAAAAATACTTTTTGTCTTCTTAATTTTATGACCATAACCAGAGCAAAGAGTAAAAAAGCTGTATCTGATATCTTTCCTAAAATATTTAATAAGATTTTAACCAAAAAAGCTTTTTTTATTGTAAAAGCAATTAGGTAAAATGTTTTAAAGGTTTTTTTTTATTTAATAATCATAAAAAACTGTTTTTAGTAGCTACTAAAACAATTTTTTTATCTTTGGCTGGTTTTTTATCAGTCAAAGTTCTTTCAAAGAAACACATTTAGGTTAATTCCAGTATTGTCTCTACTTTTTTAAAGAGCCTAAAAATTTTTAATAACAAATTAGTCAATAAGTTGATTTTCCCTTTTGTAGCTTTAACACCAAGTGTTACTAGGATCTCTTTTTCAAAAAAAATGGTCAAAAAGACCAAAAGTTTAAAAAAATGAGAGCAGTTGTTTGTCTCTACTATTATTACACCAAACTCCTTTATGATTCCAAATAAGATTTTAGATAAGATCTTTACTGTTTTATCCAGCATGTTATCTAAAATGGGCCAAAATTAACCACTGGCTGTATTGCCAAATATGGTACTTTCTAGCAAATTCTTACTGATTTAGAAAGCAAAGCAAATATTTTCTATTGGGTTATCTGTTCTTGGAGACTAGGCTAACTAAATAGAAACTGAATTATCTTTTTCTCTGGTTTTTGGTACTGTTGTAAGTGATACTTAGAAAATCATTATTAGTTGTCAAAAATTTGCTGAGTAGATGGCTTTTACTCTGGTATTTGGTGCTACTTTTAAAATTAAATTAACTTATATTAAGACTGTTTTTCAGTTTATACATGGTTTTCTGAATGCAAAATCTGTTTTTAAGGACAATGTAAAGCTTTTTTGTATGAAGTTTGCTTCTCAAGATTCTCTGAATGTTGCATTTTTGGTTGAGCTTACAAGCTTTGTTTGTCTTGCCACTTTTAAAATTGCCAAGTTTTTAGTGGTTTCTAAGTCTGGTTCTTTTCCTGCTGCTGTTATACTGCATAATATGCTTTTAAATATATCTGTTACTAATATTAAGTCAGCTTTTGGTGTTTTTGGTAAAGTTTCTCATGTTGTATTGAAGTTTGCTAGTGTTTGGCAATATGTGGTTGTTTATTTTAAAGAATTAAATACTGCTACATCTGTTTTCATTCATTGGTTGATTTTGGTGGACAAAGATAGTGTTCAAGATTAAGTTGGTTAACCTCCCTTCTGGCTGTACTGCTTTTGAGATTAATAATATAATCTTTCAAGTTAGTAGTCAAACATATTTTATTTTTCAGTTTTTTAATTTTGGTTAACATTTCTGATTTGTCTTGGTTACATTTGGTTTTCAAGCTAATTTGGATTCTGTTGTTATTAAAACTAGTACAGTGAGAAAGTGCTGCATCTGGTGAAAAACTTCTAAAAATTGGCACTGTTTTTGGTGCCAAAATTCAGATTATCTGGTTTTGAATTGTAAGATGCCTTCATTTTTCCCTCTTAGAATTCCTAAGGTGTTTACCTCTTATGTTGTTGGTAGTATATTATATGCCAAAGCTGCTGTTTTTGTGTCTTTTTTGGTCTCTGGTTCTTTAGTTGAATCAGTTTTTTCTGCTGATATAATATTTGATAATTTTATGGTCTTTTTTTGATTGATCTCTTTAGAATTGGAGTTGGCTAAGCTTTTTACTTTGGTTAATTCTATTGCTAAGCCTATTGGTTTCATGGTAAAATTGTTTGAACAATTTATTAATAAAAACTTGGTTTCAAATAATGCTCTTGGCTTTAAGGTCAATAAAGTTTTGGTACACATGGATTTCTTCAACAAAGCTGTTGGTAAACCGAAATACAAGGTAATTGCTTTGAAAACTAAGTATAATTATAAAGGCATTAATATGTCTGGCTTTTATGTAGGTTTGTTTTCTGTTAATAATAATATGTTTTCTAATTTGTTGTCATTCTGAAAACATAAATCTGTTGTTGTTAAGACTGATGTCTTTAAAATAGTTAAGTAGTTGGTTAAATTAATTAATAATAGTACTACATTATTTAAAATTATTTAGAGGATGTCTTCTTTGGATAAGTTTTCTTTTAAAGTATTAATATAGTATAGTCTAAATTGGCTTAAGTAGCTGGTTATATATAAAAAACACATAAACTACATTTAGCACTAGAACTCTTAATTTGTTCCTAATTTTTAAATAATAGTTGGGCTTTGCTTGTTAAATTTTAATAAAAAAAAATTAAAATATATATATAATTAAATTTTTAATTTTTAATTTAATAAAATTACAACAATTATTTTTTCTGTTTCTTGTTATATATATTTTGCTTTAATAAACTGATTCATAATTTTTTAATCTAAAATTATTAAATAATAATTATTTGAATAAAAACTTTTATTTTATAATTTAATATTCATTATTTTTAAATATGTTAAAATTAAAATATTATAATAATTTTTATAAATATAAAAATAATTTTGAAATTTATTTGGTTTATATTAATTAATATAACAAAGTAAATATTTTATTTGGTAAGATTATTATTATTATCTGATATTTCTAAAAAATATTTAAAATAATACCAAATAATATTTCGTTAATAATGTATTTTTTGTTAATTATCCAAAAATTATGCTATAATATAAACATTAAAATCAGATTAATTCATTAAGAATTCAAATATTATATTACTAATTATAAGTATTGAAGCTTAAATAATTTAAGAAATAACTTAAATTATAATTAATTAAAATATTATATTTTTAAATTTCAAAGTTAAATAAGTATTTTAATAATATTATATAAGTATTTAAAGAATATATTTATCTAAGATTAATTTTTAAAATGGCTTTTTGAGTTCTTTAAGTATTTGTTTAATTTTAATAATTTAAGTTGTTAAATTTTACAAAACCAAATTTCAGAATTTTAATGTTTGTTTAACTATAAATAAAATTTTTTTAAGAATATTTTAATTAGTAAATTAAATAATTTTAGTAACATTAAAAATTTTACAATTAATTTCAAAAAAGTTGATATTGCTTTTTGCACTAATTATTGTACTTAGATTTATTAATTAAATTAATTTATAACTTTAATTTTAATAGAAAAATTTGATATTAATATAGTTAATAATTTTCTATAATTTTAAAATTTTATTATTATTAAATTATTATATTAAAAACAAATAAAACAAATACTTATTAATTTATTTGTTTATAAGTAAAACATTAATATACATAAAATAAATTATAATTAAGAATTCTTTAAAGTAATATATATATAAATACATATTAAAAATAATAAATTGTTTGTCATAAATATTTTTAATTAAATTAAGAAACTTATTTATTCAGTTAATATTTGTTGTTTAATACTTAAAAAAATATTATATATAAAATTAATAATAGCAAATTATTAAATATCTATATATAAAAATTTTTTAAAGTAAAACAAATTGGTTAAAAATAAAGCTAAAATTAAGTTCAAATTATCAATATACATAATTTGTAAATATGATTTGATTGGTTAATTACGAAATAATAAACAATATAACTATATATTGATATATATAAAAGTTTTTTAAAAAGTATTTAAAGTTAAAATTATTATAAAATATATGAATATAAGTTTTTTGAATTTTTTATTTCTTTTTCTGTTAATAAAACTTACCAAAAAACTCTTTTTATTATATATTTCCTAAAACTTACTTTAAATTTATTATTGTATATGTTTTTTTTTGTTTTTATATTACTAAAACTATGTTTTATTATTATGTATTTTTTTGTTATTATTATTTTTGTTTTTTTGTTATTAAAACTAAATTTATTATTATATTATATCTTTTTTTTTGTTATTTTTATTTAAAATGCTTTTATTATTATATTAAATTTTTATAAGTACTATTTTAATATTACTAAACTATTTAAATTTTCTATCAAAAATTTAAAAATGATTAAATACTTATTAACAATTTTTAAATTAAATTTAATAAAAATAAACAAATAAATAGTGATAAATAAAAACAAATATTTATTAATTTTCTAAATCTCAAAAATCAAGTGAGTATAAAAATAATATTTTTTTTAAAAATTTTTGTATAATTTAAAAACAGTTTTTTATTAATTATAAGATTAAAATAAAAATAATTTAGTTCACTATAATAATAAAAATTCATATTAAGAAAATAAAAAACACTTTTGATTATAATTACTTTTTAAATAAATATAATATACAAAAATAGTCAAAATTTGGTAAAAATAATGTTGCCAAAAAAGCATTCAAAGATTATACATTATAAATAATTGTTAATATTATCTAAAAAAATACTAAAAACTTAAAATGTCTTTAATATTAAACATAAACTAATAAATCTAATAAATTTTTATCTTATTAATAAAATTAATCTAAAAATTAATATTTTTATATTAATAAGTTTTTAATTAAAAAAATTATTGTTTTGTAACTTTAAAACAATCTGTAAATTTAATATATTATAGATAATTAATTCTATTTATAATATCAATAAACATATTTAATACTTGTTTATTATATATATTTATAATAGCTATAAATATTAAATTGTTAATAAAAATTTTTTTGTTAATAAAAAAACAGTAAAGCAGTCACAGTAAGATTAAAAGTCATTCAAATATTTGCTTTTTATAAATTTTATAATATATGCTTTTTAATTAAAGTAATATTAAAGCAAACAGTATTACAGCTATTTTTTGGCTTTTATAAAAAAGAACTAAAGTGTAATGTTATTTTTTATACAGTACATATTTTTTAAACATAAATTAAAAACATTTATTACAATCTAAATTTTAATAAAATAATATAAGTAATGTATAATATAAGTTAAATTAGCTATATAAATACAATTTACAATATTATAACTAATTGTTTAATTTAAATAAATACAAAATATATTTTGAGAAATTACTTAAACAACAAATATTTTAAACTTGACAATATTTACTTTTTCTTTAAATAACTTTAACAAATTTTTTTAAGTTTTATTATAGTAAACTTAATATAAAAACTTTTTATATATATAATAAGATTTATTTTATTGTTTTTTATAATCAATTTTTTAAATTTAGAGTTTTTAAATATTATATTTTTTTAATTGCTTTTATTATTTTTTATTTATACTTTAAAAAAACAAATATATATTATATTATTATAAAAAAAAAGAAATTTAAAATTCTATGTCTTATATAATTTTATATAATATGTAATTTTGAATTTTTATTAAGCAATTAGAATATAAAAATGCCAAAATTTTACAACTTTAAATAAAATATAATTTATTAGCCAATTAGAATATAAATACAATCTAATTTATAATACATAAATTAAATTTTTAGTATACTAAATTTTTTGTGTTTACTATATAACTATATTTAAATATATTGTTAAATTTCTTGTGTTAATTTGTGAGAGTTTTATAAATATAAAACTTGTTATATTATAATATAATTAGAAAAGCTTATATATTAAAAGAGTTAAGCAATAAATAAAATCAAAAATATAATATTAAAGACATAATAGATCAGAAAATAAAAAATACAAATAAAAATGCACTAAATCAGAAAATAAAAAATACATTAGAATAAAAATAAAAAACATATTAAATTAAATACAAATTTGTAATTATTTTATATAAATAAGACAATATAATAAATTAAGATATTTAAATTAGTATATTTTTATAATAATTTTGATTATATTTATTATATAAATTTAATCATATTATTTCATATATTTATAATTGTATATTATAAATAGTATATTATTATAATATAAAATAATATTATTATAAAATACTTAATTATATATATTACTAAAAGAAAAAAAAGAGATAATTCTATAGTAATCAATAATAATATAATATATTTTTATTCTTTAATTATTTTATTGATTATATTATTTATTAATTATTATTATTTTTTTTATTATATGTATATATCATATAATTTTAAAAGTTAATATTAAAAAAAAAACCATTATAAAAAAATTGTTCTTAATTTTTATATTTAAACAATTTTTATTGTTAATTTAAGCTTTAAAATTTTTATTGAATTCACAAGTTTTTTTTTGTTCAAAAACTTATTGCAAAAAAGTGCATACTTTTTTAAAAAGATTATAAAAAAAAAGTAATAAAGCTTTTATTTACAGAATGTAATTCTAATTTTTTTGTTAATATATGCTTTTTTGTTATTATGTTTTTTACAAATAATTTTGTAATAATATTAATATTTTTACATTTAAAATATAAAAAAGTTTTCAAAAAAATTTTTAAAAAAACCATTTGGATATATATTAATTTTATAGCTTAATAGAAGTATTTTAACATTAAGAAATTAAAAAGATTATAGAAAAAAATTTATATAAAATAAATAAATTATTTAATAGAATTAAAAATTAGTATTATTATTTAGCAAATAAAAAAACACAGATAAAATAAAAAAATTTGTTGCATATTTAAAAAAAAGTATTAAGATTTGTTCTTAAAAAATATTAAAAACAATTAATAATTATTTTTTAATAATAAAATAATAATATGTAAAAAAACAATTAATAAGTTTTTTAATCAATTTGTAATAATAAAATTAAATGTTTTTTTGTTTATTTTTATATATTATTAATATAAATTAATGAATTAATTTTGTTAATTAGAATTTATTATATAAAAATTAAAATTAATTTTATTAGTTAATATTATATATTATTATTAAAAATAGTTAATTACATGATTAATTTGTCTTACTTTAAGGATTTTTATATATAAAAATTAAAAAATTGTGTTTAATATACTCTAAATATTTTTTAATTTATTAATATTGTTATTAAAGATTTTTTTATTTCTTTTTTAATATTATTAATACTATTTTGCTATTAATTTATTGTTGATAAAAGTCAATAAATTCTAATAAGCTAATTTTCTTCCAAAGTATTTTTTTATATTTTAAACTATATATGTTATTAAATTTATATTAAAATGAACAATTTTATATTAATTATTTTATATAGTTACTTTGCAAAAATATTTTATCTATAAACTTCATAAATAATATGTAATTACTTTATTATAAAAGTTAATTTTTTACAAAAAATCTTAACTATAGACTATTTAACAATATAAAAAAAATAATAATTAAAATTTTTAAATTTTTTAAAATAATTTTTACTAATTGCTTGATTATTTTAAATAAAAATACATTTTTTTTTAAAAAAAAGCTTTTTTTTTATATAATTTATTATAATACTATTTTATATTATTATTTTTTTCTAATATTTTAGTAAACTATTAAGTATCTTATTAAATTTTTAAATATTTTGATAAATTTTTAATATTATATAGTTTAGTGTATTATATAATTTAATCATTACAATTTAATTATATTTGTATTTTGTATAAATTAAATTATAAATTAAATAATAAATTGAATAACTTGATAAAATAATAAATAATAATTTAAATAAATATATATTAATAAAAATTATAAAAATAATTTCATGTTAATTAATAGCTTAAATTTTTGCTAATAATAATATATATTTTTTGAGCTTATTAATAATTTTGTACAGAATATTATTGAATATTAAGATTTTTAATAAATATTTTTCAAAGCCAGAATAATTATTTCTTATATTTTTATTATTACTAAATAAATTAAATGTTTTTTTATATTTATAACAGATATAATATAATGAATGTCCTAAAAAATCACAAATTTAATCATAAAATAATTAATAAATTATTTTTAAATTAATTAAATTAAACAAATACTTATCTTTTGAATTATTAGTATATTACAAAATATTAAAATTAAAACCACTTAAAATTTTTTTCCAATTGAATATTAAAAAGTTATAAATATTTATTTTACTTATTATTACAATAATTTATTAACTATTGGAATTAAATATTTTTGAATTTTTTTAACTAATAATTTTTATAGACCAAAAATATTAGTTAATAAAGTATTTTTTTTTAAAGTATAAATATCTTAAAAAATTAAGAATTATAAGATAAATTGCTTTAATTAAATAAATTATATGTCTAATAAATTTAAACCAAATTATATTTAAGTCATTTTTTAATAGTATTAATATTAAAAAATTGATTATTATTTTAATTTTTAAATGTTTTTTAAATTTAATTATTATAAATATCTAAAAAAATATTATTTAAAATATTTTAATATATTGTTTAATAATTTATTATTTTTTCAATATTTGATTGGTTAAAAAAATTTTTTAATTTGTTGAATAATTAAAAAATATAGAAAATTTTTAATTTTTTAATTTTTTATTTCTGTTTTGCGAGTGCAGCCCAATTACTACTTAAATACATAAAATCAAACAGAATTCTAAATTAAGTGTGGCTCATGCTCTTTCTACACATAACTAGACACTTGGCCCAGTTAAAGCAGCACTATACACTAACAGAATCCACTACAAGGACATGACTTAAGTAACCAAAGTCTAAATTGGACAGATGAAAATGCAAACCAAAGCACACATGAATGCCTAGTCTAACACCAAAACCACAGATGACCCCAGCAGATCTAATGAATGACAAACCAACAACCAAAGGGACAGCAGAGCCATTACATGGCAACAAATTATGTTTTTCATAAAAGAATCTTAATTTAGCAGCAGGTAACCAAACATTGGATCTGTGACACTTGGAAATACTGCAAACCAACCTAATGACCAAATCCCTACCAGACTAAGAGCCGAAATGATGAACAGCATTAGCCATCCAGCTTTTTAAAACAAACTTTTTGGCCAATATCATGTATAAGCCACCAGCAGATCCAGCTTCACAAATAGATTTGACTACCAAATCTTCCATGACTGAACAACCAACCATCTTATACTATTTTACTTAAGTGGTCAACAACAAATTCTCTCTGGCACTTTTGTCCTGTTCACACAAAAATGAGTGATCCAAATCTTCAATTAAACCACACCTGATACATAATATGCTGGGATATTTGGGATTGTACAACCTCTTCCTTACAGCAACTGGTAAGCAGCAGTGAAGTGTTTTCACAAGATACAATCACAGAGAAGCTGAAGATGAACTGGTATAACCCAATCAGATCCTACTGTTTGAATGCCAGATATTGAAAGATCTGCTCATATTAATTATACAGGCAAAATTCTCGTCCACAACATAGAAAGCACACTTGGATTTCCAATTGACAAAATTAATAGCATTGAACAAACCTCTGACAAAATGATGCATATTTCCTAAAACAGACTGGTTTTCAATACCAAAAAAGCAGTATGGCACATTGAAAGAAAGCACAGACTTAGAAGTGACTGCTGCATTAGCAAAAAAATCAGCTTGTTCATTCCCAACAATACTTGAATGTCTTTTAATCTTTTTCCACATGACCGAAAGATTCTTTTTTGAAATAGAATGATAAATATGTTTCTTTTCTAATCAACACTTTCTGCAAAAATCAAGACCAGACACACTCACACCAAACTTACACATATTCAGTAATGTTTGACTGTTCATGAACAAAATAACAGCACTGAAAGCAAGCATACATTCCAAAGCTAAAGCAATAGCTTGTAGCTCCACTAACGTCAAGAACAACAAGCCATAAACTCTTATGCTAACACTCATGTCAGTTGCAGGAAAGTAGACAGCAGCACCACCACAGGCACCAATGATTCTTATACCTCTAACAGAACTGTCTGTATAAACTTCAATGAGACTACACTCAGAGACAAGTAAGCACTTAGAAACAAAACTGATATCACAAGACACATCATCACAAGTGAGACGAGATGCCAGAGCCAAGTTATCACCCAAACCACCATTCCCAACAAATTCAGACAGAGATACAAACCAGGCAGGAATTGGATTTCTAGGGTCCAGCTTTTTTCATTTATGAAAAGTTTCTTAAGTGAAGCATTTACTATGTTGATTCAGAATTTGATTAGTAAAAACAAAGCTGTACCTTTTAAGAAACTTGACTATGCTTATGAAAACACCCAAGCCCAGCACATCCAAAATGGGTACACCAGACCTGGCTCAAAACACATTAAGAATTGTATCACCCAAGGAAAAGTTGCACAAAGTGAGAGCATAAGTAGCTTCAGCTAGAAAACAATTCAGAGAACTAATAGATAATGTGATCAGAAAATGTAGAGAATGCTGGAGTGTTTAACTCACCACCTACAAATCCATTGTCCTATGATCAAAAAATTTCCCAAGAATACCACCAGCATTGGCAAAATTAACCAAGTTAGTCAACAAATTTTCTGTCAGCTTTTTTTTGAAAGTTTTTAGTCCATAAAACTCAGAGTGATACAACACCTCACTAGGAAAGTCTGTAGACAGATTAGCTTTGAGCTTAAGCTCTTTTTTCAATAATCTGTTCCACTTCTCACATACACTCTTAGAGGCAAAGCTAAATTGCAGTCTGTAACCAACTATAGACTGTAAAACAGCTGAAACTAAGTACCTGTGAGACTCTTTTTTTCTCGCTATTGCAATCCTAGATCTACTAATAAACAAAACAGCATCCTGGGCACCCTAATTAATAGGTATAGTAACTGTTTTATCTGTGTTTATCAAAATGTCATTAATAGCAAAAAACTCACTGGCTATGTTTAAAATGTTTTGTGTAGCTGTCAAACAGTTGTCAACCCAGATTGTGTTATTAACAAAGGCACCAGCAGCAAAAAAAGAAGTCAAGCCATTCCTCAGATCAGGCTTGCCAGTTTTTATGAAAAACTTTGAGCACATTCTGTAGCCAAACAGATGTTCATGCTTCTTGATTTTACAGAAAAGCAGATCATAAAATATCTTCTACAGTAGAGACAAAAACATCTCTCCCTGATCAAGGCTATTGTTACCAGATAAAATTAGAGATATTATTTAGCATAAAATCACACTTATAATTCCTATCATTAATTAGCATATATTATCATTTCAAATTATTACTTATTATATTAGCAAAATATCTGAAACTATTATTTAATTAATAACCCAATTTGTACAGAACACAAATGTAACTTAATTGCGATAATCAATCATGTAATACCTGGAACTATGTAACATTCAAAAGTTTGCCAAAATTTGTAGAAAGTTACCAAAATAATTGATAGTTTACTGAAATATTTAATAGTTCACAGAAATAATTTGTAGTTTGCCAAAATGTAGCTTTAGTTCAGCAAAATTGTAGAAAAGAGCAAAGTTCAAGTTTATAGAATAGTGTTATGACAAATTGTATAAAAGAAGAGCTTCTCTTTTCGAGAAAATATATCTTACTTTAGATTTTATTACTAGAACCATTTCTATACACACAAAAAGAAATAAATATCAAATAATTCAAAAAAACCAAATTTTTTAATTATTGCACTTGGAAAATCCCCAACTAACATTTTGAAATTGATTAGCTACCAATTTCAATAAACTGTTAGTAATTCCAGACCTGAATAGAAAAACGTTTTCCTTGATAAAATCCTATTTCTTTTACATTTCTTTTATTTTTCTTTTATTTTTCTTTTATTTTCTTATTACAATCATTAAAGTAGTCTACAGACAAGATTCCTGTAGAAGAATTGACTTTCACAGCAAAATAACTACACATTTTTAGTGAGCTTCCAGATGAGCAATTCTTGGGAAAGAGTTAACATTTACTACAATATAACTACATAAAGTAACTGGCAAGGAATTGGCCATTCTATTTATAAGCCCAGCAGTTCAAATTATAGAAGATAATTTGAAAATAAATTCAGTTACTGGAGGTCCAACTACTTCTAAAAAATGTGAATTTTCAACAAACAGACATTAACAACATTTAAGAAAAGAGACCAAAAACCTCTGGTAACATTTGGTGCTCTCCCACAAAAATAACACAGCAACAACAAATTCAAAGTGGCAACCACACCAGACACAACAACTCTAGAGTATCATCAGTCAATTTACACCTACTGCAAGCAAAGATTTAACATCCCAGACGGAATTGAAGTTGTCAAGAAATCAGTATACCAATATATTAAAAATTGCATCAACAATTATCTTTTTAGAAACTACAACATTTCGGAAGTTCGAAGCAATCTCTACAATAATTTAGTGCACTATTCACAATTGGAAACAGAAAACCTGAACAGTGAAACACTTGCTACCTACTTCCAAGAACTTAATTTTAATATTATTGAGTACTGTGAAGAAAAATACCCAGTACAGCCCAAATATTCTCTTAATTTTAAATTAGAAACAGAGACAAGCAACAAGGACAAACAAAAAGTGAAACAATACTCAAGAATCACTTCAAACACTCCAATACTACCAAAGATAACTGCCAAACACTTGCAAACACCTAAACAAGAAACCAGTGTCAAATTACCACTTTTTATTACACTATTTCCAATTTCACTTGTTCAACCACAAATACCAAGTTCACTACTTAACTGTTTCTCCAGACCAGAAGATTTTCAGTCATCTAAAAATTCTACTCAACAACAAAAACCAATATCAACAAGTGCCAATATCATTAATTACTTACAAAAAAACGAAAGTAATCATTCAGAAAGCTTGAAAAGTGAAGAAACTAAATCAGAACCAGAAGAAATTACAGAAAACGAAGAAGAAATGGCAACTGCTTACATTGCAAAAATTCCGGAATTCATTGGTGAAGACAATGATATCAGTCCTTAAGAATGGCTTGACAAAGTTCAAAAAGCAGGAGATGCAAATGGTTGGATTGCAGCAAGAATGCTTAAAGCAATTTCCTACTTTCTCCAAGGAACAGCAGGAAAATGGTTTGAAAATTTAGAAGAACCATTTGAAAACTGGCAAGCATTCAAAGATGCTTTTCTACAACAATTTACTGACAACAATACCTCTATCACTCTCAGAAACCACTTTCACAATATCAAACAAGAAACATCTGAAACTGTTATGACCTATCTTAGAAGATTTAACAAACTTCTCAGACGAATCCGACAATTAGAAACCAATAACTACTATTCTGATGCTCAAATTCTGGATCAGTTTATAGCAGTGTTAAAAGACAAACTGATTAAAAAAGTCCATCCACATGCTCCAGCAGACTTAGCAACTGCTATTAGATATGCAAAAAGCTATAAAATGACAATGGAAGAAACAAATCACACCAAACTTGTTAACTTGGCTATTGGAGAAACCAGCTCAACAGCTGAACAAAAAATAGACCAACTGACAAAGAAGGTTGAAAGCTATTTTACAAACCAGCAACAACAGCAGCAACAACCACATAAATATCAACCACTACAGTGACACAACCAAAACAACTTTGGACCATCATCCAATAACCAATCTCAAAATTGTCACTATTGTGGAATTCCAGGACACTGGAAACGAGATTGCAGGAAACTACAAAGAGACCAACAAAACAGGAGTAATCAACATTACTCTTCATCACAACAATCTTATTGCCAACTCCCATCACCAACTTATTATTCACCAAGACCACAAATTCAAAACAGCTATTATCAACCAGCTCCACAACCAATTTAACAACAATATTAGCAACCTTTACCAATTCAGCAATATCAGATACCACCCACTCAACAATATCAAGTACCAGCAAGAAGATTGGTCCAGCAAAACCAATTCATACCACAGAACCATTTCCCAACCAACAGAATCAATCAAAGTAATCAATTAATTCCCTAAAATCCAGCTCAACAAAAACCCAACCACTATCACACTCAACCTAGCTATTTTACAATACCTGAAGAACAGGATTTTCACTATACTGCACTCTTGGAAGGTAGAGCTGCAGCACAACAACAAAACCCTTCCTATACTCCTACCACAATCCCACCAGCCAGAATTGCTGAAAATGCCAACCTTTCAGATATATTTTCTTTTGAATTCGAAGCAAATGAGTCACTATTCCTGCTTAGTAATGCAGTCGCCAACAAACAAAAAGCAATCACTGCTATGTACACCAAAGCAGAAGTCAAAGGAAAGGCAATTTGCTTGATCCTAGACAGTGTATCCACCAGAAGCATTATCACTTACCAGTTAATGCAACAGTTAAAGAAAAATGTTGACTGACCAGCTCAGACAGTAATTGTCACTGCTGATAGCATGAAAAAGACTCCAGTAGGAGAAATTGACAATTTTCCATTTACTCTTAATGAAATCACCATTCTAGTCAAAGTTCTTGTAATGGATGCGCCCTAGTATCAAGCCCTTGTCGGAAATAATTGGCTCCAAAAAGCCAATGCAAAATTAGACTGGGAAACCCAAGAATTACAACTCTCCTATCAAGGACAACATGTCCGAGTACCCACTACTTGTGGTACATTTAACAAACAATCAGAGAAAGCCCCTGTCTTCAAATTTGAAGAGGAGGAAGAAAAGCCTGTAGTCAAAACATTTATGGCACTTGAATCAACATCTAACTGGGCTGAAGAAACTGAGCAAATGTATTTTGCAACAAACTCATATCCAGAGAAACCAAAAACTCCTGGATGGAACATTCCATATTCTAAACCAGAACTAAAGAAATGATGCTTTTACATTCCACTCAAATACAAGGACTGCTACAAGAAACTCTCCTTAATGGGAGCCTGTATCTTACCAGAGGAAGAATATGGAAGTCATACTTGTTACTTTTGCAATGCCTGCTATTGAGAATGATGAGGCCACTTGATTAAAAGAAGCGGAAAATGAGATGGAACACCCTGTCTTACTTGTAGAAAGCAGCTTCCTGATGAATGTGATTGGATTGACATTGCCTTTAAAGGAGGAGTCTGTGATCAAACTTGCCAATATGCTCTTTCTATTGCAGAAAAAGTGAAACGTGGAACACTTTTCAATGCCACTTACAACAGTGCCCTCAACAAACTTTATCACTACTCCCATGACGCTGAAATGATCTATAAACTTGCTATGATTTTAATTAATGGAGGAACCAAAGAAGATGTTCTTCAAATGAAGGAAGCTGAATATATTGAATATACTTTGGAATTAACTGGATTTGATTATAAAGATGAAGTAGAAGTGTACCATCAAATCGCAAGTCATACCTACTCGACTAAAGAAGCTTAAGCTCAATGGCTAAAGCAAATAAACATTAAATTATGTGAGGAATGTATAATGCCTTGTGATGAACAATGGTGTCCTAAATGCTACGCTCTTAGTATTCTTTTGCTCAGCAAAAGTAATGAATATGAAATTGAATTCGGAGAACCTGAAGCAACAAAAGAAATTGAAACCACACCCATCTATTTTACTGAAAACCAGCCTGCTCTGCAACTCAAATACTTCAACAACAATGAACAAGGAATAAAACCTGAAAAAGCACATGAAATTGATGCTGGATATGATCTACAATATCTAGGAAAAAACACTTTGGTCTTTTAACCAAATTCTCTTACCAAAATCAATCTCAAAATTGCTCTCAAAATTCCACCAGGAGCAATGGTCCAAATCGCTTCCTGATTATCCTTAGCAAGCAAAGGAATTAACATTAGAGAAAAAATTATAGATGCCGGATATACAAAAAACATTACAATAATGTTACAAAATAAAACCAATAAGTCTTTCAAAATTGAATATGCTGAGAAAATTGCTCAAGCTATCTATTTATCCTTAATCAATGTTTTGAGTTTATAGTTAATCAATCAAAGAGAACAATTGGAAAAAAGCAAAAAAGAAACACAAGGTTTTGGTTCAACTGAACAATTTACAGTTCCAGTAAACATAGCTCTCAATAAACAAAATAAGTCTTACCAGATTTTACGCCTTCTCTAACCAATTACTATTTTACTTTTCAGAAAACACCCTGAAATTTACACTTGTAAAAAGCCAACAACTACACAACAAATTTTTGAGTCCAATGAACAAATCTGTTTGAAACATAATATCTCGATCCCAAACATTTATATTCCAGAAAAAACAAAAAAAGTTTGAGTTACTTTTTACAATTCCAACAATTATCCCATAGTTTTATTAAATAACTTAGAAATTAGAGTCATTTACAGTAACATTTTTCAACAAGAACTACTCCAAACAGTTTTCAATTTCTCAGAAATCATTGGACATTCACTACCAAAAATCAACCCAAACCTTAGCTCTGAAAACTACCATGTTGTCATGGAAAAACTATCTCAAATCAACATGGGACAACTTGAACCACAACAACAAAACCAGCTCAAAAAGCTAATTGCAAAATTTGCTGATATCTTTGCTGAAAACAACAATGACTTAGGAAGAACCAATTTGGTTCAACACCAAATCTATACAGGAAATGCCAAACCAAGGTAACAACAAGCCTACTGAGTTGCTCCAGAAAGTCACCAATTTATCTGAGAAGAAGTATAATGGATGCTTAACAATGGACTTATTCAACTGTCAATAAGTTCATGAGCCTCACCTGTGGTTCTAGTTAAAAAGAAAATGGAAAGATACGATTTTGTGTCAATTACTGCCAACTTAACAGTGTCACCATTGGAGATGCCTATCCTTTTCCCTAAATTGATGATATGTTAGATGCCCTTGGAAAGTCCAAATACTTTTCAACTCTAGATTTGGAAAGCGGATACTGACAAGTTGTCATGGATCTCAAAGATTGCCCCAAAACTGCTTTCATTACACAAGGAGGAAATTATGAGTTTAACGTAATGTCTTTTGGATTATGCAATATACCAGCAACATTCCAAAGGCTTATGGATGTTGTGTACAAAGAACTCTTTTGGAAATCAGTAGTCATTTATCTCAATGATACTGATGTTTATTTCCCATCTTTTGAATTACACTTAAAACATCTGCAAGAAGTTTTTCAATGATTACAGAAAGCAGAATTGAAACTGAACATTGAGAAATGCTATTTTGGAAAAACAAGTTTGGCCTTTCTTGGCTATATTGTCAGCAAAGACAGAATCAAACTTGATTCAGGAAAAATTAGCATTGTCAAAAACTTTAAAACTCCCCAAAACACCACCAAACTGAAAGAATTCATTGAATTAGCCTCTTATTATTGAAAATTCATCAAAAGATTCTCAGAAATTGCAAAACCTTTCAACCAGCTTACCACCAAAAACATTGAATACAAACGGACCACTGAACACCAAAAAGCCTTTGAAATTCTCAAGGAAAAGCTTACAACAGCTCCAATTCTTGCTTATTCTGATTTTAGCAACCAATTCCGATTAGCTACAGATGTCTCATATACTGCTTTCAGTGCCATCTTATCATAATTAGATGACAACGAAAATGAGCAAGTAATTGCTTATACTAGCAAAACATTAAAACCAGCTGAGAAAAACTACCCTGCCACAGAACTAGAAACAGCAGCCATAATTTGGGCCCTACATCACTTCAACCTTTATCTCAGGTCTAAAGAATTCAATATTATTACTGATAATATTGGACTCAAATGGTTACAAAACAAAAACACCCAACTTAATGCAAAACAAACCTGATGGATAGGATTCTTAGCAAACTATCAATATATAGTGCACCACAAACCAGGAAAACTCCACACCAATGTTAACTGTCTTTCAAGAATGAAGCAAAATTAGAAAACACAAGCCAACACTCAACTTAACCAACAAAGACAGCCACAAACAATGAACCCTGAAAACTATAACAATCTCAAACAATATTTGAAGACACTAACAATCCCAACAGATTGGTCTTCAGATGAAAAACACCAATTACAACAAAAAGCCAAACAATATTTTCTACACAATAACACCATTTATTATTGAAACTTCAGAAACCCAGACAAACCACTCAGATTAATACAGGAAAATGAGAAGAAAACTATCTTATACAACATGCACTCAGACTCTTTATCAGCACATTTAGGAAAAAATAGCACCACCCAAAGAACATTAGAACACTACTTTTGGCCCTAAATGAGAAGAGACATTCATAAATATGTCAAATCTTGTAATAGTTGTCAAAGAAGAAAAGGAACTTGCCCTACAGAACCTTTAAATCCAATCAAAGTTGAACAGCCTTTTGACCAAGTTGGGATTGATTTAGTCGGACCACTATCTATTACAAACCAAGGAAACCATTATATTACAGTAGCTGTAGATTATCTCACCAAATAGCCTGAAGCCAGAGTCATTCAATGAGCAGATATGAAATCAGTAGCAAACTTCATTTATGAAGACATTATTTGTAGACATGGATGCCCAATTGAACTTTTATCCAACCAAGGAACACATTTTGTGAACAACTTAATACAAGAAATTTGTGAATGATTCAATATCAAAAGACCATTATCTTTGCCCTACCATTCACAAACAAATAGACTTGTAGAATGTTTCAACAGAACATTGTGTAAATCATTAGCCAAAGTCTCAACTGATTTTGAGCAAGAATAAGATACCTTTATTCTATCAGTGTTACTAGCATATAGAACACTAAAACAAGATACCACAAAACACATACCATTTGATTTAATCTATAGAAAAACAGCAATGTTACCAATTAGTTTCATAGTGGAAACATACCCAGTACAGCCAATTAATGAAGACAACTTTCAGGAAACACTACAATGAAGAGCCTACACTCTGCTTAACACATTGGAAGAAAAACAATGAATAGCAGCAACTCACATTGAACACTCCCAAGCTCAACAAAAAGAACGGCATGACAACAAATTGCCACCAGTCACCAACAAATTTAAAATTAGAAACAAGATTCTCTTACATAGAACTAAGGCTGAAAAACAATGGAGTGGAAACTTTGAAAATAAATGGGATGGATCATTCTTTATTCATGAAATCCTAGACAATGGATCATACAAGTTAAAACTTGATGACAAATCCTAGCAAAAGTTGCACATAGAGATTATTTGAAACACTATCATTCCAGAAACAATTTTGAATTATTAATTCCACAAATTGGTACACATTCCCCTTTAATTAATCCCAAAGATATTCTCTGAAATTTAGAACCAATAGTTGTCATTGAACAACCTCTCAACTTGAACACTTAAATTATATATATTACTATAGTTATTCCCTTATAATTTAGAAACAATTCCACAAAAACATAACAAAAATACTGAAAACAAAATCAAAAATAAACATAAAAACCCACACACCAAAAATAATTTCAATTTATTTTATTTTTTTTATTTCAATTTTTTTATAATGACTATCTCTCAAAACATTCAACAGTTATCTCAAAAATTAATGTTAGCTTTAAAAACAATATCCGAATTATCTATTACTATCACTGGAAAACATATTAATTATACTCAAACAAAAATAGTTACAAATCTAGCCCCAAATTTACGAAAGTATTACCCTTATAGAAAAAACACAAGAAGTTATTCTGGAATTCACCTACCAGAACTTTTGAAGCTTGTTTTGAAAGAAAACTTATTGCTCACTCCTATTAATATTCCACCAAATGCCACTATTCAACAAAAACTTCAACTGTGTCTTAATGAAGAAAACAGCAAATACCTCTCAATATATAGATATTTCTACATTGGAAAAACACTTCATGAACGAAAACTGGAGCTTACAGCAGCAAACCTTACAAAAGAAGCTATTCAGAAACAACTCCACAATGAATTCAAGACAACAGCTGGACTTAAAAACAGCCACTATAAACTAAGAGCTGCTTTTAGACTTTATGACCTATTTCACACCTGCAAAAACGTCTTATAAAACCCAATTTTACAATCCTTGAAAACTCAATATATTGGAAAGCTCACAGAACTGAAATTTCAACAATTTTCAGACCAAATTTCTTCAATAATCTTGGATTACTATCCAGAAATTACAGACAGCACTTGGACTTCGATGGAGCTCAGTCTTGAGGAGGAGGTTATGTTACCAGACAAAATTAGAGATATTATTTAGCATGAAATCACCCTTATAATTCCTATTATTAATTAGCATATATTATCATTTCAAATTATTACTTATTATATTAGCAAAATATCTGAAACTATTATTTAATTAATAACCTGATTTGTACAGAACACAAATGTAACTTAATTGCAATGATCAATCATGCAATACTCTGAACTATGTAACATTCAAAAGTTCACTGAAATTTGTAAAAAGTTGCTGAAATAATTGATAGTTCACCGAAATATTTAATAGTTCACAGAAATAACTTGTAGTTCACTGAAATATAGCTTTAGTTCAGCAAAATTGTAGAAAAGAGCAAAGTTCAAGTTTATAGAATAGTGTTACGACAAATTGTATAAAAGAAAAGCTTTTCTCTTCAAGAAAATATATCTTACTTTAGATTTTATCACTAGAACCATTCCTATACACACAAAAAGAAATAAATATCAAATAATTCAAAAAAACCAAATTTTTTAATTATTGCACTTGGAAAATTCTCAAAACCCAACTAACATTTTGAAATTAATTAGCTACCAATTTCAATAAACTGTTAGTGATTCCAGGCCTGGATAAAAAAACGTTTCCCTTGATAAAATCCTATTTCTTTTACATTTCTTTTATTTTTTTTTTACAATCATTAGGGTAGCCTACAGACGAGATTCCTGTAGAAGAGTTGACTTTCACAGCAAAGTAACTACACATTTTTAGTAAGCTTCTAGACAAGCAATTCCTGGGAAAGAGTTGATGTTTACTACAACATAACTACATAAAGTAACTGGCAAGGAATTGGCCATTCTATTTATAAGCCCAGCAGTTCAAATTATAGAAGATAATTTGAAAATAAATTCAGTTACTGAAGATCCAACTACTTCTAAAAAACATGAATTTTCAACAAACAGACATTAACAACATTTAAGAAAAGAGACCAAAAATCTTCAGTAATATCATCATGAACAATATGACTATCAGTTAAGCCAAAATCTGTCATTACCCGATTGATCCTATCATTGTGTATACTGCTGAAAAAGTTTATAAAACGGAGACACATTTTGATCCTGACCAGACTATTGAGCAAATGTGACCACTTAATAGAATTGTAGACCTTGCACATATTCTAAAGAACAAGCCACACCTCTTTGTCCTTCTCCAGAGCATCCTCAATAATTAAACCAATGTTAAAGATTGAATTTTGTGTAGAAATGCCCTTTAAAACTGAGAAATTGTCACTATGCAAAACATCAAATCTGCTGCAAACCAGAGAAATCCTGTTCAAAAGAACCTTGGACAAAATTTTCTGAGTAGTTTCAATCAATGCGATCAGATGAGTATTGATGAGAGTACCCTCTCAATTGTAAGGTTTAGAAATTATGGGCACCCAGAATCTTTTCTACTGTATGGGAACCTTTTTATATCTCAAACAACTATTAAAAATAGATAAAAAACCATTAAGAACTGAAGTATCACCATGTTTTCACAGCTCATTAGGAATGCCAGAGAGTCCAGCAGCTTTTCTATCAGGCAGGTTCTTGACAACACACATCAACTTGCACATATTGATATCACTTATAACCCTTGAGAATACTTCATTATTAACATAATCCAAAGAGGCATATTGTTTGTGCCAATGATTAGGAAGAGCATCCGGAGCCAAACACTTTCTTGTCTAATTTTTCATTATTGTGTCAATTAAAAACTTAACCACTTGTGGCTCCAGGATGAGATTGTTGTCAACAATCAAAGGATCAAAGACTACCTTCCTAAATGGTTGATTTAAAATGCTTTTAATTATTTTCCTCTTATTTGAACAGAAATTTTTCATGCGTCTTTCAACAGCCTTTCTTATGAATTCATCTCTGGTCATTCTGAATTCATAATATTTAGATTTGTGGTAACTTTTCTTGACACTTAAAATGTGATGTAGAATAACATCAACTCAAATCCTGTTACTGATCATAAGGCAAATTTTAGACACTTTTGCTTTGTCAATGGTCAACCAAGTGCTAACTAGACAGTCAGCTGCCAAATCCAGTCTTAAACTCAAACTTTTGACTAGCTTGGACAGCAGCTTCTCCATCCTGAAAAATTTCGAAAACAACTTATTCCTGGCACAATTGAACTTATTAAACCAGAGCTGAGAAAAAGTAGCATTAGCAGAATTAATCATCACCTTCCTAAAAATCTCCCACATTGCATCTAAGTTACTACTGCATTCTGCACCATAAAACTCTTCAGCTTTTGCCAAAAATTTTCCTGAAGAACACCTTCTAAAATGCTCCCATCTGCCATCATTTACTCCTTTTAATTTGAACTTCCAATGATTCTTATTAGCTTGCTTATGAACACTGTTTAAGTGAATATCCAAAAGGCCTTTCAAGCCCACAGAAATGGAAACAGCATTGTGATCAGTATTAAAAAACTCAGCAACAAAACCAACTTTATGACTAGCCACTGCTGAAATAAGGCTTTTACTAACAAAAATATAGTCAATAACTTTATCAACACCTCTTGAATTGCTCCATGTAGGTGTACTGGCCAAGAAGTGATCACCAAATGAATTGACCAAGCTCAAATCTGAACAAAACCCAAGACTTGCACTCTTCCTAGATCCATCCTCATTAAAATTACCATCCAAGACAACAAAAGTACTAGAATTAACAATCTGGGCTATAAGAAAATTGACCTTTAAGGCCAAACCAAACTTAGTACCAGGAGAAGTGCCAACATATAACCCAACAATTGAAACTGAAATCTTATCTTTAAAGAGAAGACAAATTGAAACAACACAACTGGGGATCTCTTCCACCTTAGATATATGACATGCCAAGAAATTGTTCATAACAACAGTCACCCCAGCACTAAAAAAACTCTTATCCAAACCAAAAGTGAAAATTTGTATACCATTAAACTTGTTCATGATCCAAGGTCTAATGCTAGACTTCAGCTTTGTTTCTGTAATTACTGAAATCATATTTCTAGAGTCCTTGTGCCAGCGCACAATATCTTTCTGTTTAGCAGGCATGTTAATGCTCTAAACATTGCATGTAGCTATTTTCTATATTAAACCACTCATTAAGATGAAGAAAATAACAAAGGATCCAAGCCAGCACACAAATAATCTAACTTTGCCAAAACTGAATTAACAGAAGTCTTCAGAGCTACCAGCTTAGATTCCAAACTACCAACTTTGGACGTCAAGACTTTTGAGCTACTCAAACCCAAAGTAGACATGCTAGGGAAATCAGATGAGGGGGGTTGAAGTACCAATTCAGAATCATCCACAATCATATCCAAAGCCAAATTCTCTTTGGTGACAACAACAGTAGCCGAAGCTTTAGAGGAGGAAGATAAAGCTTGTAACACCAATCCCATGTTACTGAGCTTGTGCACAAGACCAGAAACTTGGTTAGTTAATAGCTCCAAAGACCATTCTAAAGAGGCCACGTGAGCAATCAGAAATGAGTCATCAACCAAGACAAAAAAGAGACCACCATTCAAGCCTGAGGAACCAGAGAGAGGGGAACCAAAACTAATAGTGAAGTGAAAACCATCAAAAGAACCAGTAAGTAAGACCACTTGGGTTCAAGATTTGCTACCAAAGGCAGTAGAGTAAGATATTGGAACACTCTTTTTTTCATATAACTTTGCCAACTAAAGACAACGCCCATTGGATGTAATCTTTTTAAATGTTTTTGAAGGCTTAGAGAAGAATGCAACAGGTGTATCACATTCCAAAGCAAAATGACCAAACTTCCTGTATTTCTCACATCAAACCAGATCCATCCTTGTCCAAGAAAGTTTAACACCACCAAAAATTGGCTTCATGCAAAAGACAAATTCCAGATTATTATCAGATTCAAAACCAAGCAAATTCTATTGCCAGTTTTTAGAGATCTGTTTATAATGCAAGTTTTCCCACCAGTTTTTTTCAGAAGAGTCCCAAAATTATGTGCTGTTGTTCCCACCAGCAAAGTAAACAAAAGTGCTCTGAACTGATCCTTTGATGTCCAAGTCTCACAATCTCCTACTGCTTTGGCTACATGCATAAAGTCTTTAACAATCATGAATGATTACTTAGAAACTAGCAAATTAGCTTAGTCTAACTTAGCAAACTCCATCACAGCTTTTTGCCACATCCCAATTAGTTGAATTTTGATTGACTTAATTTCCCCAAACTCGAATATTATAGTGACAATCATATCTTTAGGCATGTTCATGGGAATTTTTTTAATTACTACAGCCCAATTTGACCTTATTTCCTGTCTCTTAAGATTACTGTTTATGTCAATCTCTTTTTTTCTGGCCAATAAAGTGGCCATTTCCATGCTTTTTTCAGAAGTAAACATTGATCAGATGATCTCTTCAAATTTTAAGAGGATAGTGGCCCTCCTAAAACCATTTATTGTTGAAAAAATTTTCTTGATGAACTGAGTTTTTGCTGTAGCAGATTTGCCCTCCACTGCTGAAAGATTAATATTCAAAGCAAATGACTTCCTAACAGAAACTTTCATAAGAGTTTTCACAATTTTAGGATCTATCTATTTTCTTTCCAAAGATATACTAAAAAGAGGTAAGAGAAGTTCCACTTCTTCATCCATATTATAATTAGAGAAGCCAAGAGGAGACCCAAAGACTATGCTGGAATTCACTCTTTTTGCTTTAGGAGTAGTAGCTGCTGAGCCTAAAAGAGACCCACTGTTAACACCCTTCATAACTATATTGTCTTCACCACAACTAAACTTACTATTCATGTCTGAATACATGCTACCAGAACCAAGTTTAATTAGAGAAATGTCCTTTTTATTACCTGAATGTTTGACATTACCAAGAACTACTTTTTTCTTTTAGAAGAAAAAACCACCAGCAGGACCATAAAGAGTACCCTTAAGCACTTTTTTCTTAGACATATTACTGCTAAAAGTAGCTTTTAAATCCATGACAAAGGGGTTATTAGTTAAAAAAATGTTGATATAAACTTAACAAGAAAAAATGAAAAACTTTTTTTTCAGAAAATGCGCTCTTTGAGAATTATTTGGAGGTAAAAGAGAAAGAAGTTTTTTTATTTTTAATTGATTATAATAAATTTTAATTAAAAATTAAATTATAAATAAATAAAAAATAAAATAAAATAAAATAAAATAAATAAATAAAACATAATATTATATACTTTATAAAGATATTTTTTTTAAATATTCAAAATTTTTTCTTGAAATTATGTTTACAATTGTTTTTGATATATTAATATTGTTAATTTTTATTGGCATATTGATTTAAATTATATAATTAATAATATAATAAACAAATAATATATATTTTAATATTGTCAATTATTTCAAAAATTTAATAATTTAAATATAAACTTTTTG
>JAAOMT010000496.1:12621-29286 GCA_016748015.1 Geosiphon pyriformis | reverse complement strand
TGGTTCCAGATCTTGTGGAATCTCATCTGGTTGAACTGTTATTCTTTGTACTCCTAACTGTGGAATGGTATTGGGTGAATGATGATGCTATCTGGTGATATAGTTTTAGTCAATCACCATGTGCTGCTTTGGCTAAGATTTTGTTGTCCCATCTTAATTTATAAGCTTCATTTCCTAGAATTTCTTCTATGTAAAATGGTCCATCTCATTTAGGGTCAAATTTTCCACTCTATTGTTTTTTTGCTTTGGTACAATGTAGAAGTACTTTGTCCCCAATCTTGAATTCAACTGGTTTATCTGGTAATTGGTTATCATGTCATTTTTTTTGCTTTTCTTGAGATTTTTGAATGTTATCAACTGCTTTTCGTCATCTGTTTTCTAGTGTTTCCATTAGGTCATATGTTTTTCTTAACAATGTTTCTTGGAAATTCTCTTCTGTTATTGGTTCCGTTGGATATGTGCTGACCTCTCTTTCAACTGGTAATGTTGCTGTTCTACCATATTTCAATTCAAATGGTGTTGCTTGTATAGTATTTTGTCTCATTGTCTGATAAGCAAATAATACTGATGGTATAAACAAATCCCATTTGTCCTAATTTTCTTGGCTGAGTTTGGTGATTGCTTTACATAATGTTCTATTAAATCTTTCAACTAAACCATTTGTTTGTGGATGATATAGTAATGATAGTGGTCTTTTAATTCCGAATCTTTGGTTCAATTCTGCTAGTGTTCTGTTCACAAAGTGAGTTTTTTGGTCTGATAATAATTCTTTTGGACATTCATATTGACAAATCAAGTCTTGATGAATGAATTCGGCAATGGATTCTGCATCCACTCTTTGAATTGCTTTTGCTTCTGGCCATTTAGTGAGATAGTTCATGACTACTTCAATATATCTATTTTTTCTACTGGTGATTGTTAATGGTCTGACTAAATCAATTCCAATGCGATCAAATGGTTGTCCCACTTTGATTGGTCTTAATGGTTCACTGGGTTTTGTTCCTCCTCTTTTTTAACAAGCATCACAATTTTGGACATATTGGATAATATCTGGATACATTGATGGCCAATAGTATCTTTTTCTGGTTCTTTCCATGGTTGCTTCTTTGTGGAAATATTCTGCTGTTGGATTTGAGTGCATATTGAACAGTATTGTTTCTTTTTTTGGTTCTGTAACTACTCTGGTTGGTTGGTCAGGATTTTGTTTATTCTTTCAGTAAAGTATATTTTGATGACTGATAAAATATTTTAATTGTTGCTTGATGCTATTTTGTTTATTTTGAGATAATTTCTCCTTGAACTGTTGGGTAATTATATAATGTTAAAGCTGTTGGTATTTTTGTGTGTTCATCTTTTGTTATATTTTCATTGGGTTTGGTTTGGTTTTGTTATATTTTTGGGTTGAAATGTTTTTAGATTTGTCTCATTTGTGACAAACTGTCAGCATTTCTATTGTCTTTTCTCTTTTTATAATGTATAGTGTAAATATATGGTAATAGTGCTATTTTTCATTTTAATTGTCTTCTATCTCCAAATTCCTGTTTATGAAGTGCTGTTAATTTCTTGTGGTCTGTGTATACATCAAACTTCTGGCTCAAGTATTCACTCCATTTCATGACTGCCCAATAAATTGTTAAATGTTCTAATTCTGGTGTTTCATAATTTCTTTTAGCTGAAGTTAAACCTTGGCTGGCATATGTGACTGGATGTTCTCTTTCATCCGGTCTTTTCTGTGATAGTACTGCTCCCAATGCTTGGCCTGATGCATTAGTGGTAATAATAAATGGTTTATTGTGATCTGGATAGATCAGTACTGAAGCTTGTATAAGCTTTCTTTTTAGAATATCAAAAGCTTCTTGTTGTGCTTTTGTTCATTCATATTTCACATTCTTGGTTTAAAGATAATTGAGTGGTTGGACTATCTTGGAAAAGTTTTTGATAAAGCATTGATAATAGCCTACGAATCCCAAGAATGACTTTAACTCTGTCACATTGGTTAGTACTGGAAAGTTTTTGACTATCTCTATCTTTTTTGGATCCATTTTGATGCCATCTTTGCTTACTATGTGCCCTAAAAAGTTTAATTCTGTCTTGCCAAAGAAGCACTTATTGGTGTTTAACTTTAGCCCTGCCTGTTGTAGTCTTTCAAACACTTGTTGTAAATGATGCAAATGATCATCGAATGTTTTGGAGAACACATTGGTGTCATCTAAATAAACAACTACTGATTTCCACAATAAGCCAGTATATACTATTTCTATTAGCCACTGGAATGTGACTGAAGCATTTATTAAGCCGAATGGTATCACTTCAAATTCAAAATTTCTCTCCCATGTTGTGAATGTGGTTTTTTCTTTGTCCACTGAATCCATGGCTACTTGTTAGTAACCACTATCTAAATCCAATGTTGAGAATCATTTGTTTCCCCCAAAAGCATCAAATAATTCTTGAATCCATGGAGTTGGATAGCTGTCTTCACGCATGATTCTATTAAGCTTTCTGTAACTCATACAAAAGCAGATTTTCCCATTTTTTTTCCAGACGAGTACTACTGATGATGATCATGGGCTCATTGATGACTGAATTAACCTGTTGTCAAGCATTCGGTTGATTTCTTGACAAATAATTTCATGGCTGGCGAGTGGTACTCTGTATGCTTGTTGTTTTATTGGCATAGCATCTCCAGTTTTGATTTGGTGTTGAATAATGTCAGTTCTGCCAAATTTGTTTTCACTAGTGAAGATGTCATTCAAGTTGTTAAGCAATATCTTCAGTTGCATGCATTGAAGTGGGTTTAGATTTCCCATGTTCATTTGTTCCAATTGTTTTGGTTGGAGCAAATAACATTCATTTTGTTCATATATTGTTTGTGATGTGATGTCAACATATTTACAAAGCTGTGGAAAATCTGGAATAATGCTTGGTGGTTGATTTTCTAATTCAGTGCTCATGTATCCAATGATGATTCCCTTTGGTATTGTGATGGCATCTCTTGTTGTGTTGTAAATAGGAATTTTGATATGGTTGTGGCTTTTGGCTAGTATGTGGAGATTAATAAGTTTAATCTCTTCTGATTCACAAAGGCTTGTTTCTGCTTCAAAAATTTGATCCTTATCTTTCACTTTTTTTTCTACAACTACCATGTACTGGTTATATGGTGGAATAAAAATTACTTGATTAGTTGAGATAATTTCTCTTTGGCCAATAATTTCTTCTTCTGCCATATTGACTAGTATATCTATTCTACCTATGGATCCAAATCTCTGTATTTCTCTAGCAGTTATCCTTAATTTTTTTTTTCCCACTGATACTAACTGAGCTACTCTAACCAGAGGCAAGAATATTGTCTGTGCTATCTTTTCATTTGGTTCTATAATATAGGTCTTTTCTGAGTCATTTTGTAGTATTGCCATGATATTTCCCACATATTCAGCATTGATTATTCCTTTTTTTATAGTAATCTCTCTTTTTGCTAAACTACTTCTGGAAGCTAGTTGAACTATAGTTGTTGCTGGTATTTCCAATGCTATTTTCAGATTGATGCAAGTACATGAATGTGGCTCTATTTTGATGGCATCTTTCTTTAGATACCTCAAATCAAATCTGGTATTAGTATTGTGTGCATGTTCTGGCATAATCTCTTTCTTATTATTACTGAACCATTTCAGGATCTGCTCCTTGGTAAGATCAGGGAGTGCAATATATATTTCTGGGTTTGAATTGGAGTCCCAATTGCTGATGTTTTTATTGCCATTTTGAATGGAGCTGGAACTGGTGTTTTTGTTGTCGTCATTGTCGGAGCTTAAATTGGGATTGAAAACTGATTCTGATTCTGATGTACAGCTGCTGATTGGTTCTTTTTCTTCTGGAATTGTATAGATCATATGTAGTGATGGATTGTAAATGAGGTCACAATCATTACAGAATTAGAAGTCATATAGAATTAAACAGTAGTTACATAATCAGGTATTGATTTCCTCCAAATGTTGCTCTTGCTCTTCTCTCGTGGGTGCTAGATTCTGATAATATTTATGAAATTCTTCTGGGCTGTTTTTTAAATCAAGAAAAGTGTTCAGGTTGAGAACCAAAACAATGTCTGTTGGTTCTGGAGGGTTGTTCTTGATCTCCAAAATTTCGCTGGGTGAAGTGCTTTCTACTTTGATGTTGGCCATTCACCAGATCTCATCCTCGTTGTGTGGATAACATTCTAAGCAAGAGATTGCTTGGTGCCAGACTGCTGTGATGGGTGTTCCATGACTTACCTAGTCACTGATGAGGATCGTGTACTGGCACGAAGTGTCACATGTTCTTCCTCGACCAGGAATGTTATTCCACATCCCTTCATTGAGTAGCTGTTCACCACAAGTGAGACATAGTTTGTTGTTCCACTTGCCTTGGCACTTTGGATATCTGTAGCATTCACGGTGGCATAGTTTGTAATAGTAATAGGTGTGCATCCAGTAGTCTTTATCTGGCGCAACCCAAGCTCCCATTGAGAACAACTTCTTGTTGCAGTCTTTACACTTGAGAGGAATATACAGTGGCTCTAGTTTGGTGTCAGTTGAGTAGAATCTTCCTCATTCATTGGTGCTGGCTTTGGTGGTTTTGTTGGTTTCAAGTCGGTTTTTTTTCTTTCTTTTCCCTTTTTCTTGATTGCTTTCCTCCCACCTCCAGATTGATAGGTCTTCTTGATTGTTGTTAATTTTCCAGACTTGGTCAGTGTTCCAGATAAGTTCTTCTTTTTGTTTTTCCTTTTTGTTGTCATCTCATGATAGTATTGGTGGCAGCTCATTGTGGTCTTTGTCAGCCCATGAGACTTGATAAGCCTCCTATGTTAGTTTTCTTTTCTCTTCCTCAAACTCAATTAATGGGGCTAGCATAATGCTGCTGGGTTTGAAATGGCCACATGTTGCTGGTACTCTCGTGTGTTGGCCATTCTGGCTGAGCTGCAACTCCTGAGTGGTCCAATTAAGGATGGCATTTGTTTTAGTAAGCCAGTCATTACCAATTAGCACTTGGTACTGAGTGGTTTCCATCACAAGGACTTTGATGGGTATTGTAATGTTATTGATCTCAATTAGGAAGTTATCAATTTCATCGATTGGAGTTTTGGTCACTTTATCAGCTGTGATAATGCATGCACTGGCAGCTCAATTAATCTGGTGACCTAATTGGTTCATAAGTTGTTTTGTGATGATGTTGTCAGCTGATCTGCTGTCTAAGATCAGTTTGATGAACTGGCCATTAATTTTCACATCAGTGTACATTGCCGTGATGGGTTTTTCTTTTAGGGTGGCTCTACTGAATAGTGGTACTGTTGTGGTTTCCTCGAGTTTAAAAGGGAATATGGCAGCCAATGTTTCATTGTTGGTGATGGTGGCTGAAGATATGTTACTAGTAAGTGCTGGTTGTCGATTGGCTTCTGAGTTGTAGAAGATGGTGTTTTCTGAAGTAACCAAGAAACTTAAATAGTGTTGGGAATTCTGATTTTGGGTGAAACTGGATTGGACTAGTATTCTCTGTACTCTTAATTGTGGAATATTATTGGTAGATGATGATGCTATATGGTGGTATAGTTTTAGTCGATCTCTATGTGCTGTTTTGGTCAAGATTTTGTTATTCAATCTTAATTTGTAAGCTCCATTTCCTAAAATTTTTTCTATGTGAAATGGTCTGTTCCATTTGGGGTCAAATTTTCCACTCCATTGTTTTTCTGCTTTGGTACGATGTAGTAGTACTTTGTCTCCAATCTTGAATTCAACTGGTTTATCTGGTAGTTGGTTATCATGTCTTTTTTTTTGTTTCTCTTGTGACTTTTGTATATTATCAGCTGCTCTTTGTTGTTTGTTTTCTAATGTTTCCATTAAGTCATATGTTCTTCTCAACAATGTGTTTTTGAAATTTTTTTCTGTTATTGGTTCAGTTGAGTATGTGCTAACTTCTATTTCCACTGGTAGTGTTGCTGTTCTACCATATACTAATTCAAATGGTGTTGCTTGTGTAGTATCTTGCTTCATTGTCCGATAAGCAAATAGTACTGATTGTATCAACAAATCCCAATCATTCTGGTTTTCTTGGCTGAGCTTAGCTATTGCTTTACACAATGTTCTGTTGAATCTTTCGACTAATCTGTTGGTTTGTGGATGGTATGATGATGATAGTGGTCTCTTAATTCCGAATCTTTGGCTCAATTCTGTTAATGTTCTGTTCACAAAATGAGTTCTTTGGTCTGATAATAATTCTTTTGAACATCTATGTTGACAAATTAAATCTTGATGAACGAATTCAGCAACAGATTCTGCATCTACTCTTTGAATTGCTTTTGCCTCTGGCCATTTAGTGAGATAGTCCATGGCTACTGCTATGTATCTGTTTTCTCCGCTGGTGATTGTTAATGGTCTGACTAAATCAATTCCAATACGGTTGAATGATTGTTCCACTTTGATTAGTCTTAATGGTTCACTGGGTTTTTTACTTCCTCTTTACTGACAAGCATCACAATTTTGAACATATTGGATGATGTCTGGATATATTGATGACCAATAGTATCTTTTTCTGGTTCTTTTTATGGTTGCTTCTTTGTGAAAGTGTCCTGCTGTTGGATTTGAGTGCATGTTGAATAATATTGTCTCTTTTTCTGGCTCTGTAATTACTCTGGTTGGTTGCTTTAGATCTCTTCTATTTTTCTGATAAAGTATATTTTGGTGAGTGATGAAATATATTGATTGTTGTTTAATACTTTTTTGTTCTGTTTGAGATAAATTCTCTTTGAACTGTTGAGTGTTTATGTAATGTTGCAGTTGTTGATATTTTTGTATGTTCATTTTTTGTTATATTTTTATTGGTATTGTTCTGGTTTTTGTTATATTTTTGGGTTGAAATATTCTTAGATTTGTCTTATTTATGACAAACTGTCAGCATTTCTGTTGTCTTTTCCCTTTTTTATAATGTATAGTATAATTATATAGTGCAAGTGCCATTTTTCATTTTGACTGTCTTCCATCTCCAAATTTTTGTTTTTGAAGTAATGTTAATCCTTTGTGATTTGTGTATACTTCAAACTTCTGGCTTAAGTATTTTTTCCATTTCATGACTGCCCAGTATATTACTAAGTGTTCTTGTTCCAGTGTTCCATAGTTCTTTTCAACTGGTGTTAAACCTCTGCTGATATATGCTACTGAATGTTCTCTGCCATCTGGTCCTCTCTGAGATAGTACTGCTCCCAATGCTTGGCCGGATGCATCAGTGGTGATGATGAATGATTTGCTGTGATCTGAATAGATCAGTACTGGAGCTTGAATGAGCTTTCTTTTCAGAATATCAAAAGCTTCTTATTGACTTTCTGTCCATTCATATTTTGTATTCTTGGTTTGCAGTTAGTTGAGTGGCTGTGCTATCTTAGAAAAGTTTTTGATAAAACATCAATAGTAGCTGGCAAATCCCAAGAATGATTTCAGTTCTGTTATATTGGTCAGCACTGAAAAGTTCTTTACTATCTTTATTTTCTCTTAATCAATTTTGATGTCATCTTTGCTGACTATGTGTCCCAAGAATTTTAGTTCTGTCTTGTCAAAAAAACACTTTGTTGCATTTAACTTTAGTCCTGCTCTTTTTAGTCTTTTGAACACTTGTTGAAAATAATGAAGATGATTATCAAATGTTTTTGAGAATACATTGGTGTTGTCCAAGTATACAACTACTAATTTCCATAATAAGCCAGTATAAACAATTTTTATTAGTCATTGGAAAGTGGCTGGTGTATTGGTTAAACCAAATGGCATTACTTCAAATTCAAAATTCCTTTCTCTGGTGGTGAATGCCATCTTTTCTTTGTCGGTTGGATCCATGGCTACTTGTCAGTAACCACTGTTCAGGTTTAATGTTGAAAACTATTTGTTTCCACCAAAAGTGTTGAATAATTCTTGGATCCATTGTTACTGGAGATTTTTGGTCTCTTTTCTTGAATGTTGTTAATGTCTGTTTGTTGTGAATTTACGTTTTCTGGAAGTAGTTGGACCTCCAGTAACTGAATTTATCTTCAAATTATCTCCTATAATTTGAACTTGCTGGGCTTATGAGTGGAATGGCCAATTCCGTGCCAGTTACTTTATGTAGTTACGTTGTAGTAAACGTCAACTCTTTCCCAGGAATTGCTCATCTGGAAGCTCACTAAAATGTGTAGTTACTTTGCTGTGAAAGTCAACTCTTCTACAGGAATCTTGTCTGTAGGCTACTCTAATGATTGTAATAAGAAAAAAAAAATAAAAATAAAAGAAATATAAAAGAAATAGAATTTTATCAAGGGAAACGTTTTCTATCCAGGCCTAGAGTCACTAACAGTTTATTGAAATTGGTAGCTAATCAATTTCAAAATGTTAGTTGGGTTTTTGAAGATTTTCCAAGTACAATAATTTAAAGAGTTTGGTTTTTTTTTTTTTTTTTTTTGAATTATTTAATATTTATTTCTTTTTGTGTATGTAGGAATAGTTCTAAGTAATAAATCTAAAGTAAGATATATTTTCCAGAAGAGAAAAGCTCTTCTTTTATACAACTTGTTGTAACACTATTCTATGAACTTGAACTTTGCTATTTTCTATAATTTCACTGAACTAAAGATACATTTTGGCGAACTACAAGTTATTTCTGTGAACTATTAGATATTTTGGCAAATTATCAATTATTTTGGCGAATTTCTTACAATTTCAGCAAACTTTTTGAATATTATATAGTTCGGGGTATTGCATGATTGATCATTGCAATTAGGTTATATTTGTGTTATGTACAAATTAGGTTATTAATTAAATGATAATTTCGGATATTTTACTAATGTAATAAGTGATAATTTGGAATGATAATATATGCTAATTAATGATAAGATTTATAAGGGTAATTTCATGTTAAACAATGTCTCTAATTTTGTCTGGTAACACCATGGAGTGGGGTAGCTATCTCCATGAGTTACTTCATTGAGTTTTCTATAATCCACACAAAAGCAGATTTTCCCATTCTTTTTCCAGACAAGTACTACTGGTAATGATTATGGGCTCATTGATGGCTGAATTAGCCCATTGTCAAGCATTCAGTTTATCTCTTGACAGATAATCTCGTGGCTAGCTGGTGGTACTCTGTATGCTCTTTGTTTAATTGGCATTGTATTTCCAGTCTTGATCTGATGCTGGATAATATCAGTTCAGCCAAACTTGTTTTCGCTGGCAAAAATGTTGTTGAAATTGTTGAGCAATATTTTAAGTTGCATATGTTGAAATGGATCTAAGTTTTCTATGTTCATTTGTTCCAATTATTTTGGTTGGAGCAAATAACATTCACTTCATCCATATATTGTTTGTGATATAATATTGACATATCCACAAAGCTGTGGAAAGTCTGGAATGGTGCTTGGTAGTTGATCCTCTATTTTAGTGCTTAAGTATCCAATGGTGGTTCTGGCTGGTATTACTATGACATTTCTTGTATTATTGTAGATGAGAATTTTGATGTGGCTGTAATCTTTAGCTGGTATATGGAGATTGATGAGTTCAATCTCTTCTGATTCATAAAGGGTTGGTTCTGCTTCAAAAATCTGATTCTGTTCTTTTACCTTCTGCTTTATCCCTATCATGTACTGGCCATATAGTGGAATGGAAATTGTTTGACCTGTTGAGATAATTTCCTCTTGGTCAACAATTTTTTTTTCTGCCATATTGACTGGTACATCTACTCTATCTGTTGATCCAAATTCCTGTATTCCTCTCACTGTTATTCCTAATTCCTCTCTCTTTTTCACTAATACTAACTGAACTACTCTAACCAGAAGCAAAAATATTGCCTGTGCTATCTTTTTATTGGACTCTATTATATAGGTCTTTTCTAAGTCATTTTGTAGTATAGCAATGATATTTCTCACATATCCTGCGTCAATTATTCCTCCTCTTATATTAATCTCTCTTTTCACTAAACTACTCCTAGATGCTAATTGAACCATTGTTGTTGTCGGAATTTCCAGTGCTATTTTCAAATTAAGACAGATGTGTGAATGTGATTCCAATTTGATGGCATCTTTTCCTGGATATCTCAGATCAAATCTGGCATCAGTATCATGCGTGCATTCTAGTATAATACCTTTGTTATTATTGCTGAACTATTTTAGTTCCAAATCTCTGGTCAGGTCAGGGATTGTGATATATTGTTCATATTTTAAATCAGAGTTTGAATCAGAGTTTGAATCATTGTCGTTGTTATCACTATTTTGAATGAAGCTGGAACTGGTGTTTTCATCATCATCATTGTTGGAGTTTGAATTGGGATTGAACAGTGATTCTGATTCTGATGTGCAGCTGCTGATTGGTTCCTCTTCCTCTGGGATTGTGTAGATTATGCGGATTGGTGGATTGTAAATGAGGTCACACTCATTACAATATTGAAAGTCATATGGGATCAAACAGTAGTCACATAATCAAGTGTTTAGCTATGCTAACCACTCTTCCTGTTTTTCTCTGGTCAGTACTAAATTTTGATAATGTTTGTAGAAGTTTTCTGGGTTGGTCTCAATATCAAAGAAAGCATCTGGGTTGGGAACTAAGATAATGTTGACTGGTTTTGGAGGATTGTTCTTGATTTCCAAGATTTTGCTGGGCATGGTGCCTCCTACTTTGGCGTTTGCTATCCACTAGATCTCGTTTTCATTGTGTAGATATCCGTCCAGGCGAGAGATTACTCAGTGCCAAGCAGCAATTATTGGCATACCATGACTTACCCAGTTGCTGATGAGGATCATGTACTGGCAGGAAGTGTCACACATTCCTCTTCGACCAGGAATGTTGTTTCACATTCCTTCGTTGAGCAACTGTTTGCTGCAAGCAAGACATGGTTTGTTGTCCCACTTGTCTTGTTTTTTTGGATAGCCATATTGTTTGTGGTGGCAAGACTTGCAATAATAGTGGGTTTGCATCCAGTGATTTTTGTCTAATGCGACCCAAGCTTCCATGGAAGAGAGTTTCTTTTCACAATCTTTGCATTTGAGTAGTATGTTGTTATGGTTTAAGAATTTAGCAAAAAAGAATCATAAAAATAATACAAACTATTCAATCATAATATAGCACAGTAATAATCTTAGAAAGGTAATGATTAACATAGTAGCAAACACCATTTTGCAATAGTGGCAAGCACCAGTTCACAATAGCAGCCAACACCAACTGGTAATAGCAGCAAACACCAGGTTGAAATATCAAAAAGAAAGTATTTTCTCGTAGAACTACAAACATGTATATATACAGTAGTTTTAATATTGAGAAATAATCAATCAAGTAATAAAAAATCATAACTTATCAAGCAACAGATCCAATTTTATCCAACAAACTCCACTTTAAATCATACTTTCAAATTAAATATCCCAAGAAACTTTTAAAAATCAAAAAGAAATGAAAAAGAATATTTAAAACAGAACTATCACAACCCAAAGTATTAAGAAACCTTACTTGTATTATTTATTGAATGAAACTATCATTCATCAACTGAATCTCTTGGAAGAATAATCCTTGATCAAGATTATTCACATTGTTACTAATTGATAAAAGCTTTATTGTAAGAATTAGAAAAGCGCTAAAAACCATTAACATTCTGTGTTTCTAAATTAGAGAAACACATCAGGCAATTGCAAGGATAGCCTCAGAGAAGACCCCAGACAGTGGGTAGATTTCAGTTCAGCCTCTGAGAAGAAGTACATAAACACACACAACAATCAAGAATTAAAGAATAACTTACATCACAACAGTAAAAAGAAAGCCTTTAATATAACAGTGACATTATTACACAAATAGAATTGAGAAACTCATGAAAGACTGATTGCAATTAAAGCAAAATATCAGCAATTAAATATAACAAGAAAACTATCCCGTAACATTTGGTGAACCCTATGAGGAAAGAAAATCAAAAAGGAAATAATAATTAGCAATAATTCATTGCTAAAAAGGAAAAGACAAAAGTGGTGACAAAAACCCCTAATCTTACTGTTCTTGAATTCTGCTGTGCTATTTACACACAAAATCAGAGTGATCTTGGATTACCAGAAGGGTGTTGTTCAGCAGAATCTGCCCTCACTTATTATATTAATGCCAGAATAAATTATCATATAGGAAAGGAAGAAGAACCACACGACGCAAAACTTGGATTGTATAGAGAATTATCACAATACACTACAAAAGAAGTAGCAGTAATAGCCGCAACTATTGTCAAAATCCATCGAGAAATTGAGCAATACGCCAACAAAAATTTTCCAATATTCACAGGAAACACTAGGGAACGCGCCAACAAAACCAAAGAAAATTTAGAAACTAATCAGGAAAGTAACCAGCAAAAACTAAGAACACCAGCTTAAACGCCAAAGAAAACTGTCACTCAATCAATAAAAAAACAACGTATTTATTCACCAGAAGATAAATTATACCATTTTTCACCAGAAAATAAGATACAAATTCCATTAGGAGCTGCATCATCATCAACATCAACTCCACAAATGCCAAGAACTCCTAGTTATATTGATAAAATTAAACAACGTAACTGGGGAGACATACCAATTACAGGAGGATATTCATCACTATTCCAAAACCCTCTTTTTCAGCCAAAATTTAGAACGGGGTTTGAAAACCGTGAAGAGGAGTCTGAATCAGAATCTGAAAAAGAGACCAGCGAAAAAACAATCACAAGACCAGTCACTGGAACAAGCAGCCAGTCCAGAAACCAAGAAACTCATGATCAAGAGGAAGAACCGGATATAAGGGAAGCCACCTTTAGGAACGCTCAAGGAAATATCATCCCACCTCCTCTTAGACTAATAAACCCACCAGCAGAAAACGGCAACAAAATGACCACACCATACATTGCAAGACTAACAGATTTCTCAGGAAAGGAAGAAGAAACGGACGTGCACACATGGCTCAGAGAAGCACAAAAAGCCATCCAGGCAAATAACTGGAACGACCAAAGAGCAATTCAAACATTACCTTTCTTCCTGAAAGGCACAGCCGACTCGTGGTATCAAAGCCTGGAAACAAAACCCACGAGCTTCGCCGAATTTAAAAATGCACTTCTGGAGTATTTTAGCGACCCAAACGCTGTAATCCAACTACAGAACAAATTCAATACTATCAAGCAAAATACTGGTGAAACTGTCACCCAATATCTTGCTCAATTCAATCGAATTTGCCATCAGATTGAAGTGATTGAACAAGGATACTACACTGATCCTCAGGTTTTAAATCAGTTTATTAGAGGATTAAAAAGCAGCATTTTAGGAAGAGTATGCCCTGCCCATCCTAATTCCTTACCAGAAGCCGTTACACTTGCCAGAGCCCTTGAATCGGCTGAGAAAGAAGCTAACCATAGTCAAATGGTTAACATGGTAATGGAGAAAAATAAGACAGAAACATTAGAAAAAAGAGTAACACGATTAGGGGAGGAACTCTCTAAGAAAATAAAAAGTTACCTCATCCCGGATCCGAGAAAAAATACATACCAACCACCCCAAAGACGCAGCCAGAAAGTCAGCGACAGTCGAAATAATCGCTCGTTGTGCCAGGAATTCAGAACAGAAACACGCGCCTGCCATTTTTGCAAACGCATAGGACATTTGATTAGTCAATGTCGAACGCGAATGATGCAGGAAGCATGTGAAAATAATTACTACGTGCCACCCCAAATGCCCAGAAACCAGTACACGCCAATACCACGCCAATATCCCACCACATATCAAAATCAAGGAGCTTACCAGCAACAGCCCATGATAGCCAACCCGAATTGGCATTCTGAGGCCCGAAATCAGCCCATGTGGAACCATAACACATTGGTCCAGAGGAATCCAAACCATGCCGGAACCAATCAGCAAACCAATCAGCAAACCAATCCAAACTACCAAAATTATCAACAAACTTACCTTAATATACCGGAAAACCTGATCATTGGAAACAATGACAGTAGAAACATAAACAGAACCAAGAATTCCTCCAAATTGAGCCAGACAATACCACCAGCAGTTACCACCGAAGATAGCAGCCTCGCAGCTATTTTTCCTTTTAAATTAGAGGAAAACGAGACTATGTTCAGTGAAGCAGCATTGGACGAAAAACGCCCAATCACTGCTATGTATATGGAAGCCACTGTAAATAATACCCCAATCAAACTTATCTTAGACAGTGGATCCGCTGGAAGCATCGTAACACTTCAACTAGTAAACCAACTGGGTTTCAAAGTTGATCGTGCCGCGACGTCCCAAATCATAACAGCCGATAGAAGTACAAAGCTGCTTCATGGCGAAATCGACTCATTCCTTTTCGAAATTAATGGCATAGTAATACCTACAAAAGTATTAGTAATAGACGCTACACAATATCAAGTGTTAGTAGGGAATGACTGGCTAACAAAAGCCAACGCCACCCTAAACTGGACCACCCAAGAGCTTCTGATCAATTATAATGGCCACCAGGCCAAAATTCCAGCCACCTGTGGCCACTTCCAAAAACCCAGTGCCAACCAAAGACCTACCTTTGAATTTGAGGAAAATCTAGCACTACCAGCCATCGAAACCTATCAGCTCTCTTGGGCTGATGACCAAAGAACAGGACTACCAGCTGTACCAATGTGGACCAGTGAAGAAAGATCCGAATGGAACCAGGTAAGTTCACGAAGAAACCACCAGCGACGCAGACCAAAGCTAGAATGCTCAGTTTGTAAGAAGAAACTCTCGTCTATGACTGCGTGCAGCGCACCAGACAAAGACCCAAAAAACCCCACCCACTACTATTGTAACCATTGTAACAAAGAAAAATACGGTTACCCAGAAAGACATGGAAAATGGGACGAGGAACTGTGCCTCGCTTGTGGAGAACCGTTATCAAGAGGGTGCAACTGGAACAACTTACCAGGCAGAGGAGAAACGTGTGACGCAACTTGCCAATACACGATCCTCATCTGTGACTGGGTAAGAGGAGAAATGCCATTCGAAGCAGCGTTCAACAGAGCGTTAAAAAGACTACAGCACTACCCACACAACGAGGATGAGTTGTACAATACCGCACAAGCCAAAGTAAGAGAAGGAACCGCCGAAGAAATACGATGTTGGAAAGAGTCAGCCGAAGTAGCCGATGAAGTCACCAGCTACAACATGTTCAACCCAGTGGACAAATTCCAGGACTACTACCAACAACTATGCCCCACTTGACAAGAGCAAGAACAATACCTCGCCCAAATCAACACTTACCTCTGCGAAAACTGTCTCATCCCGTGCCAAAATCAGTGCTGTGAAAAGTGTCAAGATGAAAGGAACTTAGAAAGAAAAATGGAAATTGAGAATCAGCAGTCTTAAAATCAATCAATAAATCAACAAGACTCACCTGATGGTCTTGAGTCAGAAAAATTTGTAGTCTATACCGACCTAGAACAGGTGACCAACATTTAATACTTTGACAACGGGCACTTAGGAATAATACCTGAAAGAGCCCATCCAACTGACGCCGGATTCGATCTACGTTATCCGGAAGACCAATCCACAATGTTACCATCCAGAAGCATCACCAAAATCGACCTAAAAATAGTGGTTGAAATTCCACCAGGAATAATAGTTCAAATAGTGTCGCAATCAAGCCTCATGAAAAAAGGAATAAGCGTTCAAGGAGGAGTAATTGACTCCGGATACACTGGAAATTTGATGGTTTTGCTACAGAACAATTCAGAAAAGCCTTATACCATTGAATCTAAGGAAAAGATTGCACAAGCAATTTTCCTACCATTGGTAAAAATTGGGAAATTCATGCTAGTGGAAAATCGTGAGGAATTGTCACAAACAATGAGAGGAACTTTTGGTTTCGGATCGACAGGAAAAAGAATTGAAGCAAATTTCGCTGAAACAATAGAGGAAAAAGACGAAGTAATTAAAAATGAGCGGTCCATCACGCTTCTACCATATGGAAAATCAGAAATAAGAATAAAAAGGACAATTAAAGAAAAAGACCTAATATTTGAGCCCTATCCAGAAACTTGCCAACAGTTTCTCATAGGACTTACTAACCTTTTTATTCCAGCTGATAAAGCTCAATGGATAAAAATTCCTATCGCAAACACCACAGAAGAACCCATCTACATTCTGGAAGATACCATCATTGGATACCTCGGAATGGAGCTAGAAAATGCGTCAACACCACAAGAAATTCTAAATTTCCCAGAAATTGCTCTCTACTGTGAACTCACTTCAATAAATTAAAATACTCTGATATATTTTCAAGAAATGGCGAATTTGGAAGAACCAACTTGGTTCAACACCAAATCCCCACTGGAAACGCCAAATCTGAAAAACAACGCGCTTACCATGTCCCACCAATGGAGCATAATTTTATCAGAGAAGAAGTCCAAAGCATGTTGGAAAAAGGAATAATACAACCATCAATGAGCCCATAGTTCTCACCAGTTGTTTTAGTAAGGAAAAAGAACGGAAAAATTAGATTTTGCGTCAACTATCGCAAACTAAACAGCAAAACAACCAAAGACTCATACCCAATACCATTAATTGACGAAATCTTCAATGTTTTTGGAGGAGCAAAATGGTTTTCTACACTGGACTTGACCAGTGAGTACTGGCAAGTGGAAATGAACCCAAAGAACAGGCATAAAACAGCATTC